>CAODLS011369925.1:0-11489 GCA_948243855.1 Flueggea neowawraea | reverse complement strand
TTTTTGCAAGGTACGTACTTCAATTCTAAAAACTGAATCTATCTTTTCTTATATGTTCGATGCTTATAATAAGAAACTATTCCATTGTTCATTATATTTTAGATAACTAAAATTATATTAACAAGATTTCAAAGATTATCTATTTGTCAATATATTTTAGATAATTTAAGTAAATCGGAAAACAATTTAGAAAATGTCTATATTATTCAAATTATTTGAACGAAAATTTTCAAACTATCTATGTCATCCATTAATTTTATTTTGAAAAAATAAAATTATTCCAAAAATTATATATTTTATCAAAAAAATTTAGTTAAGTAAAATACTTTTTTTACTTATTATCTAATCTATATTTTATTTAATCTACTTTTTTTTACTTATTATCTAATCTATATTTTATTTAATCCATAACTTTTAAATATAAAAGTAATATATAAATATCTAAGCAAAGATTTAGAAAACCATCCTTTTTGGTCAGTTTGTAATTTAAAATTAATCAATAATATCAAATAATTTCAGATACAAAAGTTAAATTAAAAGAATATCTGGTGTAAATTTAAAATTTTCATCACCGTGATTAATATTATTTTTTAATATATATTTTTCTCATTTGGATGCCTTATTATTATTTTTCACTAATATTAATAAAAAATACTAGCTATATAAGAATAATGGTTCCTTTTCTTTTTGTTGGTCATCTTTTATTTAAGTTGGATCATAATGTTTATGAATACTAATTCAACTAATTAATTAATTTTTAAGTTAAATATTAAATTTCAGGTTTGAAATATTTTTTTATGTATCATATTTGTGTTTATTCAAAATATAATTTGATCTGTACTAAACATAATTACATAAATTTTTTGATGAAAATATGTATCCGTACACGGAAAGCTAGTATGACTAAAAACGTTCAAAGGCCAAGAATTTTCCAAGTAATAATTGCTTGGCAATGACTTTTGTCCATCCAACATAAACAGGCTGTTATATTTGCAGTAGACTGAAGCAATTAATACTTTATATGAAGGACTTTGAGCCAATATTCACTTTATGCCATGCTATAGACATACAGCTGATAGAATTGGTTCAACCAGCTTTAGGAGAATGAACTTTGTAATTTATTCCTGATGGTATTTGGCCCAACCAAGTACGTGACCTGAATGTTGGTTTCACAATCTGGGTTCGAAACTGGCAGCATGCAGTATTTGGGTGTGTGAGTTATATGCCTACTCGTGTTGAGTCGAGCTATGACATACTATTAAAGAATTATAAATTTAATTTTCGGTTAAAATAAATTAAGTCACTAAAAAAAAGAGAGAAGTTTGAGGAGGATTAATCAATAATGTCGAGAATATTCGTTAAATAAGACGTTAAATAAGAAAAGGTTTTACTCCCTCCGTCCCAAAGATAAAGATATCTGTTTTTATTGCATTTATTATTAGTAGAATTATAAGTTTATTCTTATTTAATATCTTTTTTCAACTAATTCATTAATTTCGATCAACACATTTAGTCAAAGTAAAAAATGGAAAAAATTTATAAAATTAAATAAGTTTAATTACTAAAATTATTATTATTTTTTAATTTTTGTAAAAATAATTAGTTTTTATTATTATAGGACGGAGGAATGTATAAATTCTAGTTAGACTCAAACACAAATGACAAGCATACGAAATCATTAAACAACGACATCAAATTTCATCATTTTCAATGATATAACGAAATTTTATTTTCTAACTCGTCAGCTATTTTTTTCAGCTTATCATCAATTTAAAATTTAATAATCTCAAAAAAGGAGTGAGAGCATAAATTCACAATCAATAATATGATCCAAATTAGCATCATCCTGAGAAGATACTCTGCCATTTTACTTTAAGTGTGAAGCTCTTAAGATTATATTTCATCTGAACTGCCCACTACATCTAACTCTTATAGTTTAGCTTTGCATCTATATATTATAAAAATTGAATCAAATGAGATAAATGATTTATAATAACAATTATATTTTGAACTAAGATATTTTTTAATTTCTTACTTTTAAATTAACATAATTTAAACTTTAAGATATTTTGATCAAATTTATTTTGCATTTGAAATAAGGTACTTCAGTTCTTAAATAAGATAAATTTTCATTTAAGATAAGATAATCTTTTTAACATCGTCCAAGTAATCTTTTTAAGATGACCTTTGAAACAATACAAAAATACTTTGTTAATAACAATCAAATTTTTTGAAAGATAATTTGTATGATAAGCTTCCATTTATCAGATTATTAGTCCTTGTAAGCAGAAATGCTCAAAGTTTATGTGATTTGTTTACAGTGATTTATTCATGGTAGAACCGATGATGGTTTACCCCGCTGGACGTGATCATTAATTCTATGCTTGTTTACTCCGGCAGTCGTGCTAGTTAAAATTCACTCATCGCCATTGCTAAGCTCCAATCAACTACTTTCTGCAGGCAATGATTGCATATCAGTACAGACTGGATGCTTAAATGTATACATACACGATGTGAACTGCGGACCTGGACATGGAATTAGCATTGGAGGATTGGGGAAAGATCACACCAAAGCCTGCGTTTCAAACATCACTGTCCGAAATGTTCCGATGCATACATTAACCGCTGTGAGAATAAAAACATGGCAGGTAAGAATGTGCAATTCAACACGACGCAATCATATGAAATCTCTAGCGTTGCTTCAGCACACTTTTCTGCTAGACTCGATCATCCAAATGTATATCCTTCAAATTTTCTACTGCAGGGTGGGTCAGGAGCAGTGGAAGGAGCGATGTTCTCGAACATTCAAGTTAGCGGAGTTAAAACCCCAATTATGATGGACCAATTCTATTGCGACAAGAGCAAATGCGCAAATTCATCTTCAGCGGTGGCATTATCAGGCATAAACTACCAAAACATCAAAGGCACATACACGGTACAACCTGTACACCTCGCTTGCAGCGACACCATGCCTTGCATTGGCGTGTCTCTGGATACCATTAAGCTAACACCAGCTGATAGAGACACTGATCCTTTCTGTTGGAATGCGTTCGGCGAACTCAGAACCGACACCACTCCTCCGATAAACTGTTTGCAGGCCAGCAAGTCAAAGAAGCAGTGTACCTGTTAGTTTCTGATCCTAGCCTGGAGAGCATAGTAATAGACACACATATGAGATTGATACATAGTTGACAGTTTACACCAATATTAGACTCGTTTGACAATAATAACATATATCATATTTTGTAGAGCATATATGTTTTGTATAATTATATTAAAAAACGTGTCATCTCTACTTTTTTACTATTCACCAATCATCAATCATTACAAAATCTACCAAATATACTATATCTTCTATCCTCCCAAACAAGCCCATAGTAGGTAATGCAAACCAATAGAAAATTATTCTAGTCCAGGAAGCTCAGGATTCTATCTGATTCTCTGTTCCACGACGATATACAACATTGTTATAGCCTTATACTGAATCATTAGGAGCGTCCACCCGATATGATGATCTTGCCAACCATTAAAAATCTATCATTCATGCAAAATTCTAATCATAAGAAGTTTATGATCCATAATGACATGGATCTCAGTTCCTTACTTGCTTTATAGTTTATTGTATACTAATCATAAAAAGCATATACATTAGCAGCCCCTTGCTTCGTTAGCTGTTAATTACAATTTATCCATACTGAAACTCCAACAGTTACATTTACCGAAATTAACCATTGATTCAACAGTTTCATTCTTAATAAATGAGCGACAGACAATAAAAATCATAAAAATCGAATAATGACAGCAAATCCCAAAAGAATAATCTTTTTCAGTTGAATATTAAAGAATAGACAGAGTATAAAGATAAAAAAAAATGCAATCTCGCACCCAAAATGTTGTCACTGAATATATAAAACAGAAAAAAGTACTTTCATAAAGCACATAAAAGGTACATATTTTACCTCTGAACATTACTGGAGAAGAATCTATCAATGTGAATGTTGCTACACAAGTTGAGAAGTATTTCTATCAGAGTCTTAACTTTATACATCTCACTGCAGATATATTATAGTAAACAAATACATGCGCTCACAGAATTCATACACCAATTTTCCCTCTCCTACCCACCTTTAACCCAAGAGAAAGTGTATCAAAGAAAGGATATGTTCCAGGCCATGAATTTAAAGCCAAATGGGATGTTAGTTGTGACAAACAATACAACCCACCAATCATCCATGCAATCGCCAAACCAACGTAATGTTTTTCAGTCAACTCTAAACCACCATAGTGTGCAACAATCATTTGTTCAACTTGTCTCACATCTTCTCTACTCAAAACGTCCCTAATCTGTAGCTTCAGAGTAACCCCCGTTTCTATATGAATATCCATATTGCTACATCTTCGCAGTCCCATACTGGCATATCCATAATCATGATTTGCCAAAACCAACTGGAGATTTCCTTCCTTTGCGTGTTTCTATACGTTCAGGGCTTGGAAGTCCAGTTTTATCCTCATACTTCTTTTCTAAGGCCTGTAAAAAATATATTAAGTCAAGAACATTAATACATTACTTTCCCGAAGTTACTATGGAAAATAGTACACAAAAGATTATACCTTGTCACCAAAAGGAACAAAGTTTGCTTCAAACTGAACAGATTAGAGGACAAGTTGTAAAACCAACCAAATAAATTTTAGATACGGCTAGTTGAGTTGAGTTGACCTCGGTGTGGCCAATTTTTTCTTTTTCCTACCCAAAATTACACACCAAAATGTAAAGAGAAGAAAGATAAATGAACAGAGATATCTAGCAACACTAACATGGCTACAGACTTATTCCTTCAAGCTAAATGTGGAAGAGGAAAAAATTCTTATGAAGCTTAATTTCCATAAAATATCATCCTTGTATGCGAAAAAAAAAGTCAATGCCCGAAATGGAAATTAGTATTTCATATGCTAATTGTTATAATTAGACTCTGAACAAAAAGTAAAGCAAAAGTTCCACCAAGAAACCGTGTATTTTACCAGATTGACACAGACCAAATATTTCTCTATCTATTAACATGTGCATACGCTCACCTGTAGTTGTGCGCGAATACTGTCGAGTACTTCATCAGTCATTCTATCAAAGAACAAAATTCCCTGCAATATCACAATTATATTAGAAAAGGAATCATACCATTGAAATTAAAGAAAAGAATCCAGATTTAATGTCAATATCATAAAATTACAAGTATCAAACACACACCCATTCCACATTGACATTTTAGCTTTACCCAGCCACACTTGCATGACATAACCATTTTCCACTTAAGCTATACAGATGTTACACATTCATCTTGCTATAAACTATCGACATAACCTATTTTCTATCCAGAACAAGAAACAATAATGTCAAATATATTGAATCAACAACCTGCAGGTGATCAAACTCATGCTGAAAAATCCGTGCAGGTAGACCTGACAAGCTGACACTAAACCTTGCACCATTTATATCCCTGGCATCAATCTTTACTGATTCTGGTCTCTTCAAGCACAAATGAATAATGTTTGATACATGTCATTAATCCCACAAGAGTAATGTAATATCACCAACGAAGCATAGCATCACAAAGCAACAAAATTGTTCAAAAGTCACCTGCACATCCGCGTTAATCCCAGGAAATGACAAACAGCCTTCATTAAAAAGCACTCTTTTGTACGAATACCTACTGACCCTGGGATTAACAAGCACAATTTCCTCACGCACACCACGCTCCCCAGCCGGATTAAACACCATTAGCTGCACATTGATCCCTACTTGTGGTGCCGATAGCCCAATTCCATCAGTTCTATAAAAAAAAATCACTTTTAACTAACTTAAAAAAAAAACCTTTAACTACAATAGCTACATAAATAAAAAAAGCCTAATAATATGGGAAAAGTTCATTTTTGACCCTAACGTTTATGAATTGGACAGTTCCGATCTTAATAATTTTTTTGGACCAGTTCAGACCTTAATATTTTCAAAATATGCTGGTGCTGACCTTCCATCCGTTCGAGACGATGGAAGACAACATAACCGTTAATTATGCCAATGTGGCACAAAAACAAGACACATGGAATGAACATAACCAATTAAAACCAAACTCAAACCAAGGCAACCGCTCCTCAGACTAAAACCCAAACCACTCTAGTCAACCAACCTATCTCATCAGGATTAAAATTTAGTTTAGTTTATTTTTTTTTTTTAATTTTGTGAGAAAGTTAGTTGGCCACTTCTTATAAATTGGCAACTTTTTAAATGACATGGCTTCCCAGTCAGGATTTCGGCATCAGAAATTCAAAAAGACAGCCAAAGTGACCGTTGTGAACATTAAACAACTAGAGTGACCATCTGGGACAAAAATCAGGTTTAGTGATTGTGGTGAACAAAACCCCAAAGTCGAGTGACTACGAATAAAATTAACCCTGTCTTGTTTTTGTGTCACGTCGGCATAATTAACGATTCTGTTGCCCCTACATTATTTAGAATGAAGGATGTTATAATGGAAAGTCAGCACCGAGACATTTTGTAAACATTAAAACCATAAAGATCCAAATCGATCCGATTCAGAAACATTAGGATAAAAAATAACCTTTGATTGGATTCTGTTAAACTCCTTCACTTAGAATGAATTGTTTTATGATGGAAGCTCAGAACTGCGACATTTTAGAAACTTTAAACTCTGAACCGGTCCTAAACGTCAGAACCGACCCGGTCCAAAAATAGTGAATCTTTTCCCTTAATAATATAATCATTCAGAAGGGGAAAAAAGAAAGAAAGAAAGGAACTCACTTGTACATTACGTCGAACATCTCGTCGACAAGCTTCTTCAAATTGTCGTCGAAACCATCGATTCATTTGTTTTTCGCTCACAGTATCGAGTCTGGATACTCCACAATCTTCAGTGGCGGTTCGAATTCCAAATCGGCAGCTTCATTAAATAAAACAGAATAATTCAGAAGTTATTTATGACGCAGTAACGAATCATTTTTGTTATACTTACGCGTGGCTACTTCTTCTTTGGGTGAGGAGGCTCGCTTGGCCTGAGCGAGGATTGGAAATGGAGATGATTTGGTACGGTTCGGAATGATGGAGGAGAACCGAGCTGTGGAGGATGACCGATTGAGAAAGGAAAAGGTGGCGGAGAAAGCCGGTTGCCGGTGGAAGAAATGGAGGAGAAGCGGAGAGGATTGGAGGCGAGCCGTCGAAGCTGCCATTGGCATAGAGAGAAGTGTCTGTTTCTGTATTTTCCCCTAAAATAATATATTATATCTCATTTTTGGTTTAATTTAGCCTGCCTTTGTCTTTCTCAAGAGAAGTGTCTGTGTTTCTGTATTTCTCCCTAAATTTTATAATATTGTTTATTAAAATATACTAGGTGTATTTTCTCTTTTTTTCTATAAACAACCTAATTTTACAATTCTTGTTACTAAATCTAACTCAAACAAACACCTCCAATAAGTATTATTAAAAAAAAGTTAAATTTTTAAATAAGTGGATTCGAATTAAATATAATATAATAGAGATGATTATAAAGACAGTTATTAGAGATGCTCGAAGGCTCAAGTTGATTGAAATGTTAATTAGAATTTTAGAATTTTTCTACCTTTTTTTTTTCGGCGCAACAAATTTACAAATTTACGCCTTATTTGAGATAATGAAGTTTCAAAATGTACATTTATTGATATTTATAGTAATAAATTATACATATTGTTAATAAAATAATTGCATAATATTTTATTTTGAAAATTACATTAGATTTTATTTTTTATGGAGCCAAACAAAACCTTAAGTATTTTTTAACCAAACAAAATTTTAATTTTTTTAGCATGAACAGATGAGAGTTTATTTCGGATGAAGACACTGAGGAGCATATGGTAAATATGTTCTTTTTCCCTTTTATTTAATATATTAAAAACGCTAAACATTCTCACCACTGCTTGCCATCTGTCAACAGCACAGTTTCCCACATGTACACAAACACTGAAACATTTCATTGCCGGCTTAAAATTTCTCTACAAAACCGTCTCTCATCTCTAACCGTCTCATGTCTCCATTTTTCTCCCTTCCTGATAAATTCTCAAAACCCTCTCTCTTCAACTGCTTCACTCCCAAAACCGTCTTCTTATTCTATTTCTTCTCTTCTCACCTTTTCTTTTTTACTACTACAATCTTCCCTGCTTTTTCTTCAGTTTTGATTTCATATGTAACTTCTCTTCTCACCTTTCTCTTTAGTCTTACTTTTTTTTTGTCATTTGTTTTTTTATTTTGATATTGCCTACTGATTTGAATTTTAGTCTTTGTTTGTGATTTATAGAAAATCCAAATTGCGGAGCAGGATGGTAAAACTATCAGACTCCAAATTGTACGTCTTTCTGCGTTTGCTGATGTTAATTGATGTGTTGAGGGTGTTTTCGTACTGATAACGAGCTTCTATGTTAGGATATTGATGGTACGTCTGCTTGCCTGGGGAGGTTGTTCATCTAACATTATTGTGGTATGTGTTTGTGTTATTGAAAATCGTTAAACATGTATTGGATGGTTAAAGAAATTGTTGCATACTGTGTTTCCGTTTTTTTTCTTTTTCTCTCAATTCTATTATATAGAGCATAAGCATTTGCAACAATTTCATGGCAGAGTTCTAGGGATGCACCAAAGGTATCTACGCCCGTATTAGCTTCTGCTGTTCATTGATGAAGTCTTATATACATTATGATGTTTTTGGGAAATCAAAGGAGAAGGATCCCAAGTAGGTGAACGGTTATCGAGGTTAGAAGGATCCTGAGATTGCTATATTGTCCGCCCCATAATTTTAGACATTGCTATACCGTTCTCCCCTTAATTTTAGATTATCTGATTGCGAACTTGCTGGATGTATTGTGAATAGGCAACCGGAGGATTGTGGTTATAACAATCTAATGACGCAACACGGGTGCTACAATTCTTCAAATTCTAAAATTAATTCATCTTGCAAATGTTCTTTGTCTCCACTTGGTTTCTGCAGAGTTATTCCATCGTTTCTAATACAGGTACGCTCCTCCTTAGTTCTTTGTCTCTTGGTTTTATTGTGATGAATTATAATCTTTTTGGTTAGTGATGAAATTGGTTGGGAGTGACATGTGCTTCAATGTGTTGCTCTGTGATGTCTTTGCCTTTGTCGATGTTTGATTGAAATATAAATATATGCTATGCAGTTGAAGTTTCAGTACTGAGGTGCATAAATTTGTTGCTGTCATTGTTGCTTTGTGTATGCTATATGTTCGATTAAATGTCCCAGTCGGTATTGTTGTTCCTTCTAACTTCACATTTAAAGTTATGATCTTTTCCTCGCTCCCTTTGACCTAATATGTTAACTTTGTATGTAAGATATAAATTCTATCGCTGATATGTTAATTTTGTATTTAGGATTTAACTTCTATCGGAAACGGCCGGCACAAGAGGTACATTTTCTTAATCTTTTTGTTTTGGCGCGATTGGTGTTCGATGAGTTTCATTTATTGCAGACACAACCAATTTGGCCTGTGTTTTGTGTTACTTTCAACCCCAATTAAACACCGAATTAGTCATTAGGATTCAGAAAGGATAATATAAACTTTAACGTTTATTAAGTATTGCTATCTATCTCCAATTAACTATATCCAAAAATGGTTGAGTAGTTCCGTCAGTGTTGATGTTTGAGTGCTAAAAATGTGATAATTATGTATGGTATTACTGATCTTCAAGTCCATACATAGAATTCAAACAAAAAAAAAATAACAGTTGCTGAGACAGGAGATTAATGAAACATATCTATATAGCTAACAGTTTTCTCAATATAGGCAGTAGCAATGGTGATCCATTTTGATCACAGTCGTGTCATTTGTTTCTTTGGTTTGACAAATATTTATGTTTTCGAAAATTTGTCCTTTCTTTTTGAATGATTGGTTTCGGTTTTACTTGATTGATTTATAAACTTAAGTTTGTTGATCAATGAAATTTGTTTGTATGTTGATCAATGAAGTTCAGTTCATTGCAGAACGAGACCTTGAAGCCATTGATGAACTGTGGAGGCAGTACAACAAGAAGAAGTTTGGTTACAGTGTTCAGGGAGAATATGGCTACAAAATGCCAACAAAGACTTTACCAAGTTCTTCCTCAAAGTTGGGTAGATGAAAAAGCTTGACACTGAAGTTGAGCAGTAAAAACAAGTCTTTCCCGGATGAGTTCATGTGGTTATTTCCTAATGAGCCTCTGCTCTGGGAATATGGTTTGCATCATTCAACATACAGAATGGTGCGTCTATACATGTGAATGTTAATTTCTGAATCCTAGGAATTCAGACACACAGGAATATGTATAGCAAAGGACAATGAACTGATACTTTTAAGGAAGTGATCTACATTAAGTGAAATTGAAAAGGAGTGTCGTCTGTCTAAATCCTTTATGGAAAATAAGTTTGCAGCATTCCTGTCCAGGATCCTTTCGACATATTTTTGCAAGTGGTGGGTGTGACTCAATCTTCTATTTGCTGTTAGATTAAAATTAAAAGCGACTAATCAGGAAACCGTTTAAAACTAAAGTTCATGTCCTAGCCTTTTAAGCGCATACACAAACTCCTAAAAGATAGTCAGAAACTGGCTGTGATTTGGATTGAGTTATTTAGATCCTAAGCAAACAAATGGCACTGCTTAATGCGAACTTGTGCTAAACCAACACACTCATTAATTTATCACATTGTTTCTTACAAAACGATCTCATCCCTTTTTATGTTGATGATTGGGAGTTAAATCTATTCTCATGGTTTCATTTTCTACTTCAACCATAACACCACATTAATTTAAATTGAACAAAAAATTGCATAATCAACTTAATAATTAGAAAAAATTAAATGATCTTTAAAACAATTATTGAAAGATAAATTTTTTTTTTCAACTCTATAAAACACTTCCTCTATAAGTCTACCGATTTTCAACAAAATAATAAAAAATACACATACATCCGGGGGCATCCCCGGGCCTCCATCCAGTTTTTATTTTAAAAATCATACACTTAAATCTAAAACTTAAATTGATACAAAAAAACGAAAATTAAAATCCGTGGCGCAATAATATCACCACGTTGATGTGAATAGGCCTTTTTAGCCAAAAAAAAGAGACGCTTTTCATCTCTCTCTCGCGTCAAGAAGCTCCAAACGCAAATTCACACGCACAAAGGGAAAAAGAGACGTAAGCAACTCTGAACTCCCGATTTCTGCACGGCTAGATCCACCAATACTCGATCCAGATCTAGCTCTCCCTCGTCGTTTCACCTCTTCTCACTTTCCGATTTCAATTTTGATCTTACGCAGAGATACAGAGAGATGGGGCTCACGTTCACGAAGCTTTTCAGTCGGTTATTCGCGAAGAAGGAGATGAGAATACTGATGGTTGGCCTCGACGCCGCCGGTAAAACCACCATCCTCTACAAGCTCAAGCTCGGCGAGATCGTCACC
>CAODLS011369868.1:0-14625 GCA_948243855.1 Flueggea neowawraea | reverse complement strand
TTTTTCATTCTCACCATAACACCACAGAAGAACAAAACAAGTGTTCATTTCTTTCAAATTTGTTTACACAGTTGTAATCATGGATAATCAACCAAACTCAGCAGCCACGATGCAGATGTACGAGCCACCCCCTCCTTCACTCCAGAAAGCCAAGTTCTTGACAGCAGCCATGATAGTTGCAGCACTACTGGTCTTGTCCATGTTGACCTTAACCGGGACAATGATAGCGCTGATCATGGCTGCTCCAATTCTAGTGCTCTTAAGTCCAGCTCTGGTTCCAGCTGGGATGATCATATTCCTGGTCATCACCGGCTTCTTTTTCTCCACCGGATGTGGCATGGCAGCAATATTGACATTGTTGTGGATATACGATTATGTGACTGGGAAGCACCCGCCTGGAGCAGACAAGCTGGATTATGCAAGAGAGAAGCTGGCAGAGAAGGCCAAGGCATATCAGCAGTATATGCAGCAAAAGGCTCAGGCGATGCAGACTCAAGGGGCGTGAAGACTCGACCTGGTGCCATCAAGCAGTATACTTAACCTCCCGTATTTTGATGTGATTCTCTATTTTGTAGCTGAACTTTCCCTCCTAATAAATCCTAACTATCTTGGATTGGAGTTATAGCTGAACTTTCTCTCCTAATATAATTTGTTGTGCGCATTTATTTTCAACTGTAAGCCACTGTATAACTTGAGGCATGGCTAAACCGAAGCTAATGCTTCGTGATGACTAACTTCTCTGGTAAGTTCCGTCGAACAGATGATCATGAAAGAAATCACGCTAGCTAACACATATTTGAACAAAAAAAGGCAATTTCAAAGACAGTACAGTTAATCCAATAAAATCAATTATCACAGTCATTCCCTTTGTATGATAAAAAACGCTAAGAAGTAAATGGTGCTGGTAATATCCTAGAAGGCAACAATATTTTTAACCCACAAAATAAGAAGCTACAAGTTCCTGTTGCTCTACAAAAATCGTCCAAGAAATGTCTAAAAAAAAAAAGAAAAATCTCAAACAAGTTAAAACGAGCAGACTACAACTACGTAGTAATATGTTGGTACTGGCCGAAAAATGCACCATGGATAAAACTTGGGCAACGGTGTAAAGTAATCTTTCAAAATTCTTTTGAGATACTTTGGTTTGGATTTCTTTTCGGGAGATTAGATGGGAGAAAACTAGGAATAATGAATGCCAAACCCAAACATAGCAACACCAAGAATCCCACCCACCATGCCTTGTGTGGAATGCCCAATAACAGTTCATCACAAACTGCAAGAAATGCAAAAACAGTTAAACATGAGAAGAACAAGGAAGAAACTTGTATGGAAAGAGAAAACCACAAACATGTAAAGGGGCAAGCACTAGACAAAAAGAAGTCTTGCGATGAAAATAGCATATAGCATTATTTTTGAAGAACAAAACCATCAGGAGAAAGATACATTCATATCTGTGCCAAAAAAACACTCAAAATGCTCATCTTTGATTAGCCGAGAATTAAAGAACATCACTATTTATAAGTCAAAAAGTTCAACACGCTAAAATCAGGATAAGTATTATGCATGTATTATCAAAGAAATTCATATTCCCTGATTTCAGATTTTAATCAAGCTTCCCAGAGAGGGGCAGTGGACCTGTGGTCATGGGTGAACAGTGTAAGCAAATAAACTAAAAATGAACTCAATGGAAGCCACGAGTTGTTTCGAAAGAATATCCACCCAGAAGAAATTAATAACAAGGAAACTAATAATTCAGGGAATTTGAAGTAGTTCTGTCGATCTGCTTACCTATATTGAATATGATGAACTCTCTTTCTGGTATATTTGGTATTGCAACAACCCCCTCAGGTTCCACAGTCACCAAAGTATACAATTTAACCTGTAAGGTAATACCAAACTTGTAACCATATAATATAAAATGTCAAATGCATAGAAAAGATATGGACAAGAATTGAACTCATACCTCATCAATTTCACAGTTATCAGTCTTGAAAATCAATTTTTCAGTATTCAATAGCCGTTTATTTCCTCTGACAGCTGATTCCACCTTATCTTTCTGCAGTTGTATAGAAAAGCTAGCAGGGATCTGTTATTGAGCAATAGCAGATTAGGTACCAACAATCAGGACACTACAAAAAAGGCAACAATCAAAAGCCACAGATTTCAGAATTACGTACAGAAGCAGGATAAGATATCTTCACTTCATACCAAGTATAAGATTTAAGCCCTCGCAGTTGATACATTCTAGAACCCATTTTTAGTGGAAGAACCTCCTTCCACAACTCCTTCCCAACAACCAAGAGCTTGCTATCAACCCTGTGAGATCACAACCTTAGAAATATTGCACTTCCGAAATCATAGTAAAACAGGGACATAGACGCAATATGAATGTGTTCATTATAAATTTGAGAAGATACTCACATATCTCCATAACTGAAACTGGGGCTAAAGGCAATGATGAAGCCAGAAATAAAGAGAATAACCAATGAACGACAAACCATAGCAAATGATCAATTGAAAGTCCGCTCTTTTGCTCTCAACCTGTAGACATCACAAACTACCATTCATTTTAGTTCCATTCCTAAATGACTATTACTTCTTCTAAATATGCAAACTTCAAACATGTGCAACTGAGCAGTGCATGGCAACACGACTTACGTGCAACACAAGCAATAAAAAATTTTTATTTATCTTTATAGGGGCGGTCTACTATTCAGGCTTAAGGTGCAAATTTACCACTAACTTTTCGGTTTAGGTACCAATAAGCCATGTTTGATTTTTTTGGGCCCTTTTTGTCCTTAACGTTAAAATGTCGGGGGCCACGTTTGCCATTCTGTTGGCCATATCGGCCTACGTGGCAGATACTGTTCCGTCAAATTTGATGATAAGGCTCCGTTAAATTTAAATGCCTACAGAGTGTGTAACAAAAGACAGAATAGATGGTTTCTGTGTAGCATTTCCAGCCCATGTCATTACACCCAAATTGTATGAAATCAACACGATGTGGCGAACTTACCAAAACAAAGAGGTTTCGACAGAATAGATGGTTTCTGTGTCCAAATCACAAAGTGAAGGTGAAATCAAAACTGAAAATTGAAGCTACAATCAAACCTGAAAATTAAGACACCATTAGAAATCACAAGAATCAAAAATGAAAATTGACGCTAAAACACAATCCATCACAAAAATTGAAACCGAAACCACCATACCCACCACAAATCAAAACTCCAACGCATTTTCAATTTCTATATTGTGAGTAAGAGAGAGAGAGAGAGAGATATAGCAGGGACAAACTCACCCAATAGGCATAAACTCAGAGACATCGCCTTTTGAGCAGAGACACTCGAACCCACCATCAACGCGTTAGGTTAAATTAGAGTAGTCGGGTTTCAATATCGTTTTCCATCAATTCATCGACTCATCGCTTTGGTTTCCAGTCTTGCGATAGGCAGGGAGAGAAGAAGATGAGAGGGAGTGAGAGAGACGACGGAAATGAGACCTCTGCAAGCGGCTTCTCTCCTTCAATCGCGCATCTCCTTCAACAATTGTTCGTCTCTTCTTTCCAGATCTGTGAATAACACTGAGGGAGGGAGGGAGTTGAGAGTGAAACGAGCCAGTAGTCACTAACTCGCCACTACGTGAGGTGAGCGGTGCGGGGGAAAGGTGAGGAAGGTGAGGTGAGCGGTTCGGGGGAAAGGTTTTGGTTTCTTTAATTTTTTGTTTTGGTTCTTAAATTTGATTTGGTTTGGGTTTGATTGCTATGTGTCCATTTTTCAGAGGACAATGAGCTGACGTGTCTAATTTAACTGCCAAATCATCAATTTTTAACAGAGAAATGATAATTGTTTGCCACGTGCTCTGAGATCCCTAACAGAATGGCAAACGTCCGATATTTTAACACTAAGGGCAAAAAGGACCAAAAAAATTAAACATAGCTTATTAGCACCAAAACTCAAACTTTGGTGGTAAATTTGCACCTTAACCCCAACTATATTCATAAGGCAGTTGAAATCTCTGCTGGTCACAAAATGCTTAGATTTCGTTTATTTTAGTAACAAAATCACAAAATTGTCCAGCCAATCACTTTATCTCTATTTATCTCTTTGAAAACCCACCTCATTACGGTCTTACTATCTCTCTCATCTACACAAAAACCTCCATCTCCTTTATTAATTCAAGAAAGAAAGAAAAAAAAAAAGAACAACACAAATTGAAGCCAGAATCAAAATTGTTTCTTTGTCGAATCAGTAATGAAGCACTTCCCTTTTTTAAAAAATTAATTAAGAAAGCAAGAAACTGAGCGGTTTTAACCAGCGCATGGATACAGTTGCCGATGTAGATTTAAAAACTTCAAATTATTCCAAGATGTCAAATTCACAAGGATGAATTAGCTAAATGTCATTGGCGCTAAAGAAATTTATTTTCATGATTGTCTTAATAAAGTTAGAAACTAATATATCAAAGGAACAAAGACACTAATGATGTGAAAGTGTTATGACATCAAGAATACCACTCCTATTTACCATAAACTTAATGGGTTATAAAGTAAATAGATGTTAATCCACTACATTTCATCTAAATTCTCTTTCAAACAATTTAGATAGTGCTTTGATTAAAATCAATAAAATTAAACTCATTATACTCTAAGGGACATCTCATCAAATATTATGCAAGCAATAAGTTATCGCTAACTTAATAAATACATTCAATGTTCTAGAGTTTAATATATGCTTCATCTCTCAACCCAACCCATCACACATATCTCTCATCAATGTAATCCTAGTGGCCAAGCATGAAAACATATAGAGAATAAATACCAAACATTGAACCATTCCAATGTAAATCAAGTATTTTCATTCAAATTACAATACCCATTTTATCCATAGTAAATATTCATCAAAGAAACTACATCTTTTAGTCTTAACTATGAGTTTACACATTAGAAATAACAAATAACAAGAAAAATAAACAATAAAACTTCATGATCAAACCCAATAATGAATTGAGAGGAGACGGTGGAGTGATGGGGAAGCCTCTTTCTTTAAAAAAACCAAACAAAATCTTTCTTCAATGGAAGACTCCTTTTTCTCTTTAACCTTCCTCTCTTTTTAGAATATTCAATTGTCAAGGAATGAATCTAGAAATTTCAGCATTCTCGTCATTTTTTGGGTTTTCCACGAATTAACGAAAATTTTGTCTAAAATTTGCATTTTATGTACACATTTAGTCCATTCTCGGTTCACACACCCGACCACAGGTGTCTTCTATGCTTCTTGTCTTACAAAAATAATCCACATGTGGTCCATACCCGGCTCCACGAACTTGTCAGTGGCTTCGAGTTGGTGGCTGATGCGATATGAGAAAATGAACAAAGGAACATATGTGGAGATAATAGGTACAGTCTGTGGGGAAAAAATGTGGGTTTAGTGGGGATGAGAAATAGAGAGCAGTATGAGAAAGAGTCTTCGCAGAGGACAAAAGTGGGTGCTAAGTTGGAGGGAACAAACTGGATATTTTTAAACAAGAAGAACAAAATGTACAGCTCGCTTAAGAGGCAGGGACTGCTGTGTAATTTTCCATAATATTTAACACCTCGTTTCCATTCATGCACGGTAACACGGCCATTTCGCTTCCGCTATCTGGGAATAACATAAAACCTGGAACCAAACACGTGGTTCTGTGAGCACAATAAACTGATAAAAAAATAAGTTAAACCCTAAAATACCTTAAACCTCTGTTGCCTAGCCTTTGTGGGTTCTGCAAGAAAAATGGCCGGTTCTAGGGTGATTTCTCGATTATCAACTCGAATTCCCTCTGTGTCACTGAAGCAAAACGCTGTTAAATTGCCGCTACCCAATGTCAGTCAAGCCAAATTGACTTCTCTGTCTCAGTCTTCATCTTCACTGAACCGCATTTCTCAAGTTTCAAGGTACCCTTATTAATTTCTTTATTTTGTACCTTGTTCTCAAGTGTGATTCAATGTTGGCACTGTATCTTTTGTTGGTTCAGTGAAATTGGTGATCTAAAGTTGAAGTCTTGTTCACTGTTTTTAACTGATAGATGGTATATTGTTAGATTCTTTGGTTTGGTGATTTAAGTTGGTAATGTGCTTGATGATATTAGTTGTTTCATATTTTTCGTTTTTGTTGGTAGCTTTACCGGTTTGATTCTATGTAGGTTGCCTGTGGAATTGAGCTGCGGATTGTTATCGATGATGCCATTGCACAGCACCATAGCTTCGGCTTGCTTAATATCTTCGTTGCCGATTGTATCTCAGAAATGGGGTTTGATTCCTCAAGGTGATGCCTTTTTTTTCTTTCTTGTATACACATACGATCATATTCTCACACTTGCAATGGGTTTTGAGGGCTCTATCTTGCTCTATGCAATAGCTTTTCGTTTAAAAATTTAAGATCAGTTGGAGCCATGAAACTTTTTAGTAGCTTAAACTTCAGTTTTGAATGCTATAATTCGATCTCATTTTCAAGCAACTATGTATACAGAATCAGAATGACTTACAACTGTAAATTCTTTGGTATACTTGATGTAGCGGAAGGTTAGGTCAATTAGGATCACACCGATTAGGCTAAAATAAGTGGATTGTGGCTGGATCAAATAATTTTTAGGGTTTCCAGAGAAACACTGTAAAATATGTTTGTTAGAGAAAATAATGAAAGCTGACATAAAACGTTATTCTTTGACTATTTATACTAACTGAGAAATATTTAGGCTAGGTTTAGTTGAGAAAACAATTTCTTGTTTCCTATTTTTATTTTTTATTTTGTTTTTGTTTTCTAAAATAACATAGAAAACAATGGGAAATTTTAGGTTATGTTCAGTTAAGAAAACAATTTTTTATTTCCTGTTTTTTATTTTGTTTCTTTTTTCTGAAATAAAATATAATACAATGGAAATTTTTAGTTTTCCATGAGCAATTTTTTTTTTATTTCAGTTTTTTGGTTTGTTAGAAAATAATGGAAAATTTTCTTAACTAAACTGTCCCTTAGTGTTGCATGAACAAATTTTTCATTTTTTTATTTATGTTTTCTAATCTTTTAGAAAAAATGGAAAATTTTCACAACTAAGCAGGCCCCTAAGCTCTGTAGGAAAACAAGTCTAACTTAGAAATTTTAATCTCTGTGGGAAAAAAAAAAATTAACTAAAACAAGGAAATTAAATATTCTCCTAATTTGAAAAGGAATGCTCTTGCATCAATACTATTTATATTCTGCAGCCATTGTATGTAAGAATTCAACCTTCATTCATCTTGGTTGTCCCTTCTCCTTTTATTTTCTATGCTTCTTGGCAGAAAATTGATCATCTTGCTTTTTGATGTGTATTTTGTGTATTCTTTGAGCTTTATTTCTCTATGCTATTCAATTTCACTGCCATAACCAAGTTCAACCAGCATGAAGATTATATTTGAGTTTAAACCGCAAAGAAACAACTTGGTTGTTTATTTCTTTTTTTCTGAAATGAAGCACTGCGACTTACAGCAATTTTCACCGAATAGGCTCAACAAATGGATATAAACCATATGGCTGGACTTCATATTGCATCAATGATGTTGTCGGAAAGTTTTTACTTCATGATATACCTCTGTTGTTAATTTTGAAGTCTCCTTAATGTGTTCTAAGCCCCTAAAACCTGACACGGCTATAAAACACGTCAGATTTAGTTCACCATCGTATGTTGTTTTGTAAACTTCCTATGTCTTGGTAAGACAATATTGATGCTCAGCTTCGCCAATATGATGACTGTGAATTAGCCTAGATATATATATCTTTTTAAATATTAAGAACGTGCTAGTACATTTGCATCTAGAGAATCCCACATCAAGATAAATTGGATAATTGACGTTTCTCGTTGTGCTTCTGATATACTTCTTTCTTTTTTTATGTAAAATACAATGCAAAGAGACTGTTTCTTGTGTCTATTATCTTTTACACTCATTTGAATCGAGATCTGATTCATTTTGTGTTCATATGCAGGTATATCCATGCCTTTATGACAGCATCTCTTTGTCATGGATAGATACTGGAGTTGGTGCCTTTTAGAATTTTAGAATTTTTTGTTCTTCTTGAATTTCAAAACTGTAATGGCAGTGGTGCTGCTTTGTGTATTTTATGCTTGAACATAAAGCTGAGACCGCTTTAGAAATGCTGCCTAGAGAAGCATCAAACATGTCAATGATGATCGGGTCCCTGGAGATCGAATCAAACCTCGAAAGCCAACTTACGGATTTTCTTGAAATGTGACAATGAATTCGCAGTGGAAATTCCTTTGGAGGTTTCCACTTCGGATAGGTTCTTTGGCCACACTGATGCAGTTCAGTCTTCAGTGTCAGAGAGAACAAGTTGATGCTGTGATTTCCCTTTCTGATGACTAATAAGAGTTTTGACTTTGCCATTGATGCTTCGCCAGCAATATTTGATGTTTGCTTCTGTTTTTTCTTATTGTTCTTTAAATATTAATGCTCGTCCTTTTCTTGGCTTAAAAGGAAAATTTGACTTTGATTAACAGACATCATTAAGCAGCCACAGGAAGTTTATGTTCTTGATTAGGCTACTAAATGGACGGATTTCTCCAAAATAAATCCATTCTTGCAAGAATTATATAGTAACACTATTCATCATATTGCAAATTCTTTAACTAGAGGAAAAATATTTTACATATTCATTATTAGTTATTAAAAAACTGCGTACCATACGGCAACTGGTGCCTTGTGGATTAAAAAGCAAAGCTTTCTCAATAAAAGATAATATTTTACCTTTAAAAATTGTTTTATTGCACCGGCAAAAAGGACAACCGTTAGATTAAATTAAAGTTAACCTCTATATTTAAAAGGAGATTAACTCAAAAGAAAAGTAAGCAAATCCTTCTCGAAATGGTAAGACTGATCTCAGTTTCGTAGTTTAGGTCGTATGGATGATACAAATGTCGAGGCAGTGAGTTCAATTATAAGCCTAATTAGTTTACATTTAAATAAAAACCAAACCCAACAAAGATCTCGCGAGAAAACAATGCTAGTTCTTGGAATGAAGGAAACAAATATAACCAATTCAAACTAATTTCGATTGTCAACTGCTGTTTTTCCATTTTTCTCTACAAGGCATGTACATGATTGCCAAAGGAACACCAAATATTGGACCAAAAGAAATATATATATTGAAATATCAAAAAATAAAAGACCAAAAAAACAATGAAGCAAATTAGCAAGCCAAAAAAACAAGGGCGAAAAAAATTAAGTAATACCAAGTTCACATGCTACCAGCTCTTCCAGGAGTAGATTTTGCTGGTTTGAATTTCGAAATATCAACTAGGTCGCCGAATAGCTTGTCTTCCGGCTTCATAGGTTTACCAGGAGGAACGTAAGATGAAGTGGATACTTGGTATGAAGAATTCCTCAAGCCACTGTCATCTCTCACAGACATTCCATACATTCGTTGCTGTAGGTACTGTGTCCCTTGTTGCTGCCCGTAGCCATATCCCGCCATTTGGTTTGCGTACATTTGTTGGGGATACATGGGAGACATTTGCGCGCCATATGTCGGTGATACTGGTACCATACCCATGTACTGCCCTCCACCTACTCCCATTGTTTGTGGATGCATACCTGCATGCTGATTGTTCTGCAAAGCGTGATTGTTCATTGTTGATAATTGGCCGCTGGTGATTGGCTGAATATACATTCCCACGACCTGGTCACTTCCCATTGGTTGAGGTCCCTGAGGATGTAAACCATTCTGGACTGGTTGTGAGTGCATAACAGCAACCTGAGTGACTTGCATCGATTGAGGATACTGCGTGCCTGACATCGTGGGGCTACCGTCACCTGGCTGAGCTTCCCATGGCGGTGGAGGTAGAGCACTACTTTGAGCACCTTCTCAATAACCAAAATGTTAGTTAATTTAATACATGGTGAAGGAAAAAAAATCCCTATGCACTTCTAAATTATTTAGTTTATTGGTAGTCTATCCAAATCTGCCTAAACATGTGCGTATACTCAAAAACACATTTGGAAAGAGAAGCGCACCAAATGCTGGAAAAGTTGGCTGCTGTTGCTGCATCATCTGCCCATTCCAGGCTGGACCTGCGGCTTGCATGTATGGTGGTTGCTCATACTGTGGTGATCCAATACCCGCAGGGCTTCCATTGGCATAAATTCCAGGTTCTGGAGATTGAAAATTCAGTTGCTGCTGGAATTGTAGAGCTAAAGTATTTGGTTGAACAGCTGGATGGGCAGGATGTGCATTGGCCGCATTTGAATTGCTGTTACCATCAGAAAACATGTCGAAAAGAACAAGTGCATTCTGATGTGAAGGAGGAGTGTTCTGCTGTGTTTCTCCTACAGTAACAAGAGCCAGCGAGGTCTCGACCTTTGTTGGTGAGCTGAAGTCATCGCCACTCAATAGGTCCATTTTGGGATTGGCTGCTACTGAAGTGGTAGGACTACTAGTTGCAGGAGGCGCAGGAAGCAATAACTGGTTTAGTGGTTGAGTCCCTCCAGAATTTGAAGCAGATCTGCAGAAAAAACTCATCACGATTCCCAGCCCTAGTTATAGGAAAAATTCCAAATGTTGCATGAAGACGCTAAGTGAAAGAGAGGCTTATTGTGCGACATGCCCCTAAAGTGTTTAATTATAGGTCTTTTAACACAAGGTAAATGAGACTTTTTAAATCGTTAAGAGAAAGTGACAGAGCCATAAATCAGGGACCAAATCAATAGGTTTCTGAAATACTTGGACCAGATCACACAACATACTAAATCCTAGGAATTCATCAGTAATTCCCCCTTAATAATTCTTACCCATACAAATCTAAAGCACCAAAGGTGAACCAGATTCTTAATTAAATTTTCTTACCCAACATTAGGCTGTTTGCTGCTATTTCCTGTGTAAACTAGAGGACCACCAACATCAACAAGTGCTCCAGCAGTTTCAGGCTTTGGTTTCTCAGCTGGTGGAACAGGAGTTCCAGAGGCAATGGCTTCGTGATTGGCAAGCAGACGCTGCAAGTCATCATTCAATGCTAATCCTTGACAAAGCAGTGATTCGTCCCTAAAGAAAAAAAGAAAGAGCTGAAGCTTCCAATTGTAAATTGAGTTGAAAGTGCAAACACGAAAAAAAAAATTAATAGCAATAAAGCAGTAGTTCCACTCACAATTCAAAGCAAATGAGTTTATCAGCAAACAGATCAGTTCAATTAATTGATTTATTTGTATACAATATAGTCATCTTGTCTTTACGTTGCAAATCTGTCTAAAAGCAAAACTATTTATTTACCAGTCAAATCAGCAGACCCCTAAGCCTGTTGATAGTTATCCATGCAAATATACTACTACAGAACCAGAACAAATCATTAAAAAACCAAACATGCAAAAATATACCATAGAGATAATAAATAGGGCAGAGGTTTGGCAACCATAAAAAGCACCAATTGGAAAATTATGAAACATACGCTGTTGAATTAACAAGATGTACTAATCTTTGCTTGTATGTACGGCATTGTTCCACCAAGTCAACAATAACCTCTTGCCTAAGCCCCTGCAGATGGGAAGATTCTCTCAGTATGCAAATGGAATAATATCAAGAATTAGGATATTCAATGCGCTCTAATGAAAAGCCAGGCTTGTAATGGAAAGAAACTAAACTATTAACTTCATTATATTAACAATCCCAAATTATATGAAGGTGCATCATCCAGAACTCTCATATTTGAAAATTTTACCTCTTTGTTCCCTGGTCCTAATGCACTTAACATCTCCGCAAGAACATCCATGATACCACGTGCATTCTGAATTTCTGTCAAGCTGGTAAAAGAAATAACAAATCAAGAGATGATAATTGGCAAACATCATGCACAGCCAAGCAGCTGATGACATGATACACAAAGAATGTACCGTTATTCCATAAAACAAAAATAAATTTATATAAATTCATTCTATTATTCTGAAAACTGACAACCCACAACAACAGAGTTTATTAAGGATAGTATACTTCTGTGTTAACAAAATTACAGGAATGCAAATCATTCATTAATAATGTTTATTGCAAAATCGCACACCTAAAACTAACTAAGACGAGCCATGGATAAGTTTCAGCGATGCCATTCTACCTCAAGGTTGGAAATTCAGATTCCGCAGAAGATTCAACTGCCTCTTGCATATTATCAGTGTTCCGAATATTTTGAGGATAAGATGTCAGAGGGTGTGTTTGTGGAGGAGTGAAAACAGGTGCCGATCTCTCAGATCTTTGAGGGAACACTGCCCCAGCACGCTAAACAAGGATGAACTCCATTCAGATTTCAATAAACAATTGCAAAAGTATATTCCACATTTAGCTCATCTCAAAATACTCATAAAAGGTTGATGTTTTATGATGCAATAAAAGCCTGAATATCTGGCTTATAGGATCAACTACAAAATTTTTTATTTTTTTTGTAAAACATTATGCGAACCAAGCGCAGAAATATACCAACAACTCCTGGTATGCAGCATAATATTGTGGATATCTAGCCCTAGGTCCACCAAAAGCTTCTTGCCAAGTATCTATCAGAATCAGTATCTTCTCTTTGACATGAAAGTCCAGCTGCCATCAACAATCACAAACAGCATAAACAAATTCTTCCAAAGTAAAAATATAACAAAGCTAAGCAAAGTATGCATAAAAATATAACAAAGTTAAGAAAATCATGAATAAGACTGACCTTTTTCTTCACTATTCTGACCATCTCATGTAGAATATCCTTTTCTGCAACATGCATGTGGACAATGTCTCCACAATTCTTTATGATAGTCTCCAAAAGCTACAGTATAGCAAGCAGAATCAAAATGTCAACAAGCTAAGACCTCCAGAGACAGTTTTGAAATCACAAAAAGGGTGACAGAAACTCAAGGAAAAGGTACTGACATTCCATAATGGCCTCTTAGATTCATGCATAAAGAAAATGATAACTGATCTATATCACACATGTCCCACTGCACATTGCTAAGGCAATCAATCAAGAAAAAAAAAACCATTCTCATCAAGCCAGATGAAGGATGTGTGACATTTTTTCAGCATTGCATCTATACTACTGTTTCAGGATGATAATTCATTGGTTAAAAAAGGAAAAAGTTCAAGCCCATCACGAGAGAGAGAGAGAGAGAGAGTCGTGCTTACGGTCAGGGCAAGAAGTTGGACTTTTGGGTTCTTACTTCCAAGGCGCTTTTTTATGCCTTTAACAACATCTTTCGCTATCCTGAAAATTTTAAGTAAACCAGACAAGTTTTAGCATTAACAAGTCAAAGCTTCCATCCAACAAAGTAACTTGATCATTCAAAACAATTGCAGATATTGAAATAATAAAGCTTAGAAGACACGGAACATGGCATCATGAAAATTCCTAACGCAAATAAAACTAAGCTTTTAACAGCTACACAACAAATCAACAAAAAAATAAATCACTTCAACATAAGTGCAGTAACCTGCAAAAAGCTCATGCAGCAAGCAATTACGTAAGAGTCCAATGCAGTCATGGTTGCTCATGTAAGCCTGAGTTAGATAACTTGCAGTTCTTTATTTCACCTAAATGGGGGAACCTAAGATACAATTATGTTAACTTTTAAGGCAGTGCAGTGCACTCGCTATGAAGCAAAAGCATCAAATACTAAACAAATTGCAGAATGTAATAATAATGATGAAGTGGAATTTAAATGCCTCTGGACTTAGTTGCATCAAAAAATATCCTGGACACTTTTGTCTAGGACTAGTAAAATAATGCAAAGGCAAAAAATTGGTAACCACAAGACCTGTCTCAAAGTTCCAGGAGCTTGCTTCATCCATGTATTTCCAAAGAGTGTAATTTTCAACCTTGTGAGTTCAATATCAATCTGACAATAAATGAATGAGAACTCTTTTCCTTTCACTATGATCTATCCAAATACTAAGGTTATATCAACTACTGTCAGGTCAAAACCAATGACCAACCATGGAAGAATCAGGGGCCAAGCAAGCCACTTTTCTAAGCAATGCAAGGAAGAATACACTGTAAATAACTGATCCTACTCAATTGCACCTTAATTTGTAAATTGCAAAGAAAGAATGCATAGTAAAGAGAGTTGTGTGTGCCCGTATATTTTGTGTGTGTGTGCATGAAAGCGTACCATTCAGTATTCCCCCAAATTCACACAAAAACCAAACACATCAATTTACAAGAATTACTGCATATCAAGTAGTAATACTTGCAGCCATCGCATGCAGCTCAACATAGTAAAATCCGAAATATTCCTATTTCACATTCTTAATCCAACTTATCCAAACCATTCACTCACCTACTTTATCCTAGATCTATTAGGAACAAATTCAAATAACAATACAAACATCAGGCAACTAAAATTCCATAATTCGTCCCATTGGTAACGTGAAAAACTAACTACGCGATCAAATTTAACAACAAACGATTCAAAGGAAAGGTATGAAAAGATAAGTTACAATACAAGAAATAAATACACAAACAAGAAGGAATCATACGCAGGGTCGTGATTGCACATATCACAGATCTCAATATTCATGGCCCAATCAGGCCCGATCAACATGTCGCTTGTCGCTCTCTCCACCATAGAGTTCACCATCTCTCTCTCTC
>CAODLS011369471.1:0-15723 GCA_948243855.1 Flueggea neowawraea | reverse complement strand
GAGTTCCAATTGGTACAAATATATTTTGCAAAACGTTTTGGTTGTTTACCATTTTGAATACAAAAATTTGTCCACTCTCGTTGGTCCTAGGACGAACCCACATATGAGAAAAAACTTTTTTAATTGGTTGAATATGAACGCTATTGCTTCTAAACCATCTTGAACACATAAATTTAAAATATTGCAAACACAACGTATATGAAAAAATCGTCCACCAAAATTCGGTTGACAAATATTTTTTAAATCATTAACACAAGTATTATTAGCTGCATTATCCAATGAAATTGAAAAAAAATCTATGAACCAACCTATATTCTTCTAAAATGGTATGAATTAATCTACAAATATTTAATGCGGAATGATATTCATCAAAACATCTATATGCTAAAATTATTTTTTTGCAAAATAAAGTTCTCATCAATCCAATGACATGTAACGCCCATATATGAATGCGTCAAAATATGATCACTCCAAATATCGGAACAAATAGAAACATGTATATCATTTGATTGAAAATAATTTATTAAATCTTTTTTTTTGTTTTTATACAATTTAAGCAAATATTTTCTAACCAAATGTCTATAAATTGGTTTATAAGCCGGTTGACAATGTTCTTTAACCCATTTATTAAATCCTAATTTTTCAGCAAAACTAAATGATAAATGATCAACAGCAACCATTTGAGCAAAACTCATACTAGATTCATCATGATTATAATGAAATGAACTAGGTTGAGAGGAAGAATAAGCAAACCCGGCTAATTGCATTTGTCCTCTCGACATTCCCACTTTATCTATATGCTTTTGTATTATATGTTTTTGAAATGTTCCATAATCCCCTCTATGCTTGAACGAGTATTCCTTCGCACAATAATTACAAAAAACGTTAAATTTTTTATCACCATTAGGAATTTTCTTAAAATGAATTTTAAAAATATCGAAACTAGAAATTATTCCTTCTGCTCCCCCCTCATCTTCTGGGGTGAGAATTGATTGAGTTTGAATCTCTTAAGTTCCAATATTTTCAATTTCAAAATTTTCAAAAATTCTATTTCCACTAAAATTTTCTATTGATGCAAATATTAATTAAATGTAATAAAATAACAAAATAATTAAATTAAACTATAGTAAAAAAATGGAAGGAATTTGAAAAAATGTAATTGCAAAAAATAACTTAGAGAAATATATAAAACGTAGTTGCAATAATAAAATATATAAATAGTTAATAAAAGTAATTTAGAACAAAATAAATTTTGAGAGATTGAGAATGTAGAAGAGATTGAGATTGAGAGAGAATGAATGGTGTAAAAGTAGTAGGATGTGTTGAGTATTTATAGAGTTGAAAAACAAAAAAAAAGAAAACAAAGAAAAAAAAGGGAATGACCATTGGAACCGGCGGTTGCAACGGCTAGAACCGCTGGTTCCCAACGGTTACATGGCGGTTTGAACCGACGGTTCCATGGTTTTGGAAGAGGTCGAACTGGAACCTGAACCGTAAACCTCTGATTTTGGTCAGTCGGTTCAGTTTCGGTTTTAACCGGTCCATTTTTGGTTCGGTTCGCCGGTTCCGGTTCAAAAATAACACCTCTAACTCCGTCTTTGGATGGGATCCTGTGACCAAGAAATTTACTACTTCGGATGAAATTTAATAGTGATAAAGTAAAAATTTTAATTATTATAACTCTTTTAAAATAAAGTCTATAAAAGTCATTGATAAATTTATAAATTCTACAAAAGTCTTTTAAAATAAAGTTTGTGAAAGTTATTGAGAAATTTATTAACTTTACAAAAGTCATTAAAATTTATGAAGTCTATAAAAGTCATTCACTTAAAAAAAATTTACAAAAGTCATTAAAAGTTATAATTAAATGCACTCCCCTAAATATATTGACATAATATGAAAATTAGTATCAAGTATACAAGAGAAAAAAAACAACAAAATACAAACAAAAATGTTTGTATCAACCATGGACGACATTGCTATACTCGTTCATCACAAGCAACGGACTGTAGAAAATGAATTTTTAGATTATGAAGTGCAGGGAATAATGATTCCACATTCATGCAATTGTGTGAGAATTCTAGAGATCATAGACGAGCAACTTCGCATCAATTCGGCAAAAACAACTGTGGAAATACACTTTTAGGTAATGTCAAGATATAAATTTGCAAAGATGGACGACAAAAATTAATCTTTTCTACTGGGAAGTGAAGAAGAGAGATTTTGATTAGGTACATATCCGTTATGTGTGATAATCACAGACAATTTAACAATGTCGGAATATTTAAAGGATTTTGAGGAGATATGCTTACCAGAGCAAAGACATCTGAAACAATAACAGACTTGTGGAAGAATACACAAGCAATAAACTCCGAAATTCGGATTCCCCTTCGAGCTATGTTATAATATTTAAAGAAAACAGTTGAGTCAACAATAAAAGCAATGAAGCACCCACATCCAGATGGAGGGCCTAGCTCTTCTGACATGCACAACAACATAATAAGTGATTTAAGAATCTTCTTGACTTTAGTTCCTTAGTAAGGATTGAAGAACCTTCTCGACTTTGTCATGATCTTTAATCTTCTTCGTCAAGGCTCCAAGTCTATTTGTTTATTCTGAAGAACTAATCAATGGCATGCAGTGACGGACCAGCGACCCCTCTCCAAGCCGGCGGAACCCCGTATATAGTATGGGGTCCCCCCGGAAGTTTTGCAGGACCCCCTCCCCCCAGTGAATCTGATGCAATGAGCTGAGGGGGGTCCAGTGTGAGGAAGAAGAAGTATAACTGTTAGGTTTATTTTTTCTTTTTGAAAGTTGGGTCTAAAACGACGTTGTTTCAGGCCCCAACTTAAAAAAAAAAACAGAAGCAGTTATCGATTGAAACAAAGAGGAGCAAAATAGAAACGAGAAGCATCATCGAGTTTGAGAGGAAAAAAAAGGGGGAGGAGAGCCCTGTCGGCCACCACATGCCCATACCACGCCACCGTCTGCTCCAACCTCCGTCCCCCATTCTCTTGTCGTCGACGACCTCAATGTTCTGGTAAGTTGTTCTCTTCCTTTAACTTTAATTGATTTTATGGGTTAAGGTTTGGATAATTGGATTTGATGTTGAATAAATTTGATAGACTTAATTGAATATTTGATATTGTTTGCTGTTGATTATTGAAATAGTTGATAAAATATAGATAATAGATTGATAATGTAGAATTGTTGATTATTAGTATTTATTTGAATTGAAATTGAATTATCTATATCTAGGAATATGGACAAATTTATTATTCGAAGTAAGAGGCCACCAATACCAAATGGTGGGTCTTTAAATAATCCTGATGAATCGCAAAATCGTGACGAAAATATTGGTGAATCTAGTGAAAAAACAGTTTGAATGGAGACTTTGGAATTATGTGATGAGGATATTATCAGTGATCCTGCATTGCGTAAACCTATCAATGACTATGATCCTCGGATTAGAGATTAAGTTAGGAGAAAATATGTGCTTAAAGGTCCTTGTCAACTATTCTTGCATGATTTCCCACGGACCCAATTTGGGAATCAATTGAGGTGTTTCCAAGATAATTTGTTCAAGAATTGGAAATGGTTGGAATATAGTGTTTCCAAAGATGCCGCATTTTGCTTTTGGTGTTATCTTTTTTAAGGGGACAGAGGAAAAAGATTTGGAGAAGAGTTGTTTATAAAAAAGGGATTCCAAAATTGGAAGAAGACTTCAGAGAAATTTAGAGACCATGTCGGAGCTCAATGAAGTATTCACAATGATGCTTGAACATAATATTTTGCTTACAAAAATCAAAGACAAAGTGTGACACGAAAGATATCTTCTAGAAAGCAAGTAATAGGTGTTGCCTATCGCACTCGTTTGACAGTAAGTATGGATGTTGTTAGATTGCTTCTTGGACAAGGGTTGGCTTTTCGAACAAAATGACGAGTCACCATAGTCGCTACACAGAGGTAATTTTCTTGAAATTCTTGATTGGTATAGTTTGCGTAATCCTGATATGGGGAAAGTAGTTAAAGAGAATGCACCAGAAAATCATCAACGTACTTCTCCTCGAATTCAACAGGACATTATTAGTGCTTATGCATTCATGACAACGAAAGCCATTATTAGTGATATTGGAGACAAGTTTTTTTCTTTATTGATTGATGAGACTCGAGATAGCTCGATAAAAGAGCAAATGGCGATTGTGTTAAGATATGTGAACAACCATAGAGCAGTGGTGGAACGGTTTCTTGGAGTTGTTCATGTTAGTGACAATTCTGCACTATCTTTGAAAACTGACATTGATAATTTCTTTACTAAACATGGATTGGCAATGTCAAAAAATTAGAGGTCAAGGATATGATGGGGCTTCTAATATGTGAGGCGAGCTTAACTGATTAAAGACTCGAATTTTGAATGAAAATCCATGTGCAAGGTATGTTCATTGTTTTGCTCACCAACTCCAATTAGCTATTATGGTTGTTTCAGGAGGAAACCAATTTGTTGGTGAATTTTTTGAATATGTGTCTATGATCACGAACATAGTTGAAGCTTCTTGCAAAAGAAAAGATGCTCTCCGAACTCTCTAGTGGAGCTTTTCACACGAGCTAATAAGTATTTCTTGCAAGCCTAGATGTTGAAAAATGTGTTAAGAAAATAGGATAAAGATAAGAAGTCTAAAGATAAAGATGATGAGTCAATACGAGACAAGAAAAAAGGGAAGGTAGAGGAGCCAAATGAGCCACCTAAGCTTATGTTTACCCATTTCACTCCTTTGACAGAATCTAAATTTAACATTTTAGCTACCATTGAGAGGTCAAGACTTCTCGAGTTCCCTCAAATGACATATAAGCCTTTAGACAGGAATGTGGAGGCTTATTATCGATTTCATGCAACTAGTGGACATTCTATGGACAAATATCGATAGCTAAAGAATCAAATTGAGACATTGGTTTGAGAAGAACACTTGGATCAATTTCTTTTTATTGAAGCATGGAGAGGGGAGCTTAGGGATCAAGTGAGGCAAAGATTGAGGAATGATGATCGCAGAGGTGATCAAGATATGAGGAATAAGAGGCAAACTCTTCCCTTAGATAATGAGCCTTTCCACGTAGCTATTAAGTAAGCATACTGCCTTTCAAAACATTAGGCTTTGGTCGTTGGGCTTACTTTTTTTGGAAGTAAAAGTTGAAGTTTTTAAGTTATTCATTGACCTTTTCTTGTTCAACTTGTTGTTTTTGAATAAATGACATGCTTATTTTTCATCTCTTATGCATAATAACCTTTTTTATGGATGAAGAACAAATTAAGGCAAGACTGGTGGTTAGCCACACAAAAATGAAAAGAGGCTGCATAAAATTGGGCTCACGTAACAAAAGTTGTTAGAATTTGGCATGGGTCTGAAGGTCAATAAATTGGCCCTTCACCATTAACCCACGAAGAACCATCTTGAAACTGCTAAGCTGTAGCGTGAGTAGAAAAGCTTGTGAGAAATTGGGCTCTCACCATTATCACTTGCGGTAAAGTATAAGAAGCTGTTAAGGTTGCGCGAGTAGAAAAGCTTGTCAAAACTCAAGCTCTCACTAAAAGCATGCAGCAAATAACTAAATCGTGAGTAGCAAAATAGGCAAGAAATCGAGCTCTCAAGTGGTTAAAGCTCTCAAGGTTAAATCGAGCTCTCACTATAAAAAGCACACAATGAAAAGATAGGCTATGATGTGGCAATGGAGCGTGAAGCTTATAGGAAACCGAACGCTTATTGTAGAGCACAAGCAATGAAAGTTTGAATATCACGTATAGTTAAGCATAAAGCCTACAGGAAACAGGGCACTGGCTAGTGACATTAGCAATGAAACATTAAAGTACAGGGGGGTACTAAGCTTGCTAGAAAAAGGGAAGTTGACACTTCGACAAATGAAAATTATTAACTTGAATAATATCACACAACTTTAAGACAAAAAGGGAAGTTTACACTTCGACAAATGAAAATTATTGCAATATTAAGATCATAGAATCACTTGGTAAAAACGAATTTCTTTCCAAAGTGATTAGGAAGCGTATATGTTAAGAGCATGAATTTCAATATCGATTAAAAGACCGAATTCACCAATGACTGTGAGAAGCAAACGACGATGGCATTAAGTGTCCTATTGGTTAAATCCACGTGAGCAAGACATGCCATTAAACTAAGTACTCATGAAGGGGATGTGCAGAAAGAATCGTCTACTTGACAAAGTATTTAGGGGGGACGTATAGAAAGAATTGTCTACTTGAGAAAGTCTTCACAAGTAGGATTTAGAATGAAGAGGTGTGCACTCACTAAACTACATCTTTGTGGATTAAACAAGAGAGTTCTCATTAATTTTGAATTTTGTCTTGCCTCACTCAAGTCTTCAAATAGAGAATAATTCTACTTCAACATTGTTGGAATTATGAAACCTTCATGTGCAAGCTTGGCTCGAATGAGTTTCTTGATAATTGAATCGTGTAAGAGCTCAAAAGTTTGTCATCCTCACCTAAACCCTTATCTTGATCGCTTAGAGGAAAGCTCATGAGCGCCCAAGTGGTGGTAGGGTGAAGTTTTTTTAGATGCAGCCCTTGAACCCCCACGTGGTAGTTGGGGTTGAAGTTCTTCGAGGTGTGGATCTTGATCGCCCATGTGGTAATGGGGGTGAAGTTCTCTAAGGTACGGATCCTGAATGCTCATGTGGTGATGTAGGTGAAGTTTTTCGAGGTGTGTAGCTCCTAAACATCCATGTGGTGGTCGTTGTCTTGGAATAGCTCTGAATGAAACATCGTATGAAAGCTTTGAATGGCAGGTTGTCCATGTATTTTGAACATTGAACGTCATGTCGTATGACCTTGAGTGGATATGTCACGTCGTTCAACATCTTTGCACGCTATGTCTTTGATTCTTCCTTTGGATCATCATGTATAGTTCAAAATGACACGTCTTATGGAAACTCCGAATGACAAGTTGTTCACGTCTCTGCACGAATCGTCGTTTGGACCATCGAACGTCATGTCGCCTAGCTTCGAATGAAAATGCCAAATCATTCAGCATCTTCACACACTTTGTTGTCTTTTTTTTATTCTAAGTGGCATGTCATTTTGGGTCCATGAAGCACATGTCTTCTAAAAATTAGGAGACAACATCATTTGTTTCTCTAAAACACAAACCACTCATCTTTGTCTTTGAATCACCATGTTGCAGAAGCTAAACAGGAGATTCACCGGCTTCATCTTCAACCTTTATTTTTGGCACCATGGCATCACTGTTTCATTGATTTTTGCCAAATGTGTCGCCCCGAATTGCACCACCACTCAAGCTCAGCCTCCAATTCACTAACCGCTGCAGTCAAGTCTATCTCTAATATCGCATGACAACCTTCTAGTCTGAAAACATTGTTGAAAAAAAAGCTACATAGATAAAAAAAACAAAAATAGAATCTAAAGAGAATGACAGAAATCAAAGATGCAAAAGGGAAAAAAGATTAAAAGAAGAAAGAAGAGGGGATAAACCGAATTAGATTTAGAGTTAAGGACACATAACACATAATTCACAATGTTAGGATCGAATAAATTTTACAGAGCACCAAGAACAAAGATGAGCTAGGAGGGATGCAAAAGAAAAAGGAAAAAAAGAGGATGGTGTGACCGAATTTATAGGTGTTTCTGCCATAATTTTGCAATTGTTGCAAAACAAATTAAATCATGCAAGAAGGAAAGATTTGAGAAAATTATGGAGGTGATAAAATCAAGACCAAAAAAGGAAATGAATTGCAAAAGAAATGGAAGTTGAAGCAAAAATGGATAGCTTGGCCTCAAAGAAAAATCAAGTCTCTGCAAATCAACAAACCAGTAAAGAGGAGTCCTTGAATTGGTGGCAAATATGTAATAAATGCCTTGGGGACCAAAGAAAAATCATCGTAGCAATAAAAGAAATGCAGATGGCAAAACTATAATAATTGTCTTAGGAAGCAAGCCAAATTACTGCAGGAAAGTTCCCCAAAAGTGGTGGCAAATCTGTAAAATTTTCTTAAGGGCCACATTGAGATCACTACAAATCTGGAACATGGAAAAACAATTTGCTAGAGCATTTGATGGAATTCAACGTGACTCTTAGTGGCCAAGCATTCAAAATAGTATAAATAGATGCAAGATGCACATCAAAAGTGGACCTATCGAACATAACAACAACTACGCCCACATGGATTAATCTATCTTTTTTCTTTATTTGTTATTCAACTTTAGTTATCTTTTATTCCCTACTACATTTTCCTCTCAAGTTTTTGTACTTAATCTTTATTTTCAATAAAAATCACATTTCATCATTGTGTCATTGCTATTGTTGCTAAAGAGGCAAGAGATTCATTACAACGAGTTCGTCCCTTTGCTCGTTCTCAATTGTTTGATAAAAATTCGAGATCTCGAGATCAATTTTCATTCTTTTGGTTTAGGAACACCTTAATTCCTTGGCAGGCTCGCGTAATCCACAAATCCACCAAAGGGCACTATTGTATTCCCGAGTTCTAATAAAAAATGAGGAACAATCAAATGGCACACTCGGTGGGACAAGCACAATGATATTATGATGTCGTTCTACAACCAAGATGAATATGAGAACTGTCAGCCCAATTCCTATTACCGGTTGGAAGAAGAGGCTTTTGCAACAGCAAAGGTAATAACGCCGCAAAAGGATTTTTATTCACAAAATATTTATGCGCAGGAGGTTTACCTTGCCGCGCAAAGCCTCGAATACGACTATGGGATCGGGAGACAATTTGAGCAAGACAATTATTATCCTCTGCCCCCCAAGCAAATTATTCTTATGACCACCAATACTACGGTTGGTATGAAGAATTGGTAGACCAAAATACCCAAGAAGAATATTATGGAAATTATGAGGGAGGTCACCAATTCCAAGAATACTTTAAGGAGTATGAGCAGGAGAGTTATGATTCTCTAAACCCTCAAGCAGATTATTACGATGACCGCCAAGACTATGATTGGTCCAAAAAATTGGTAGGCCAAAATCCCTAAAAAAGAATACTATGAGAATTATGATGGAGGCCACCAATTTCAAGAACAAATAGATCTTATCCCTTAAGCATATTATTCTTATGATGACCACCAAAGCTATGGTTAGTCTAAAAAGATGGTAGGCCAAAATATCCATGAAAAGAAATATGAAAATTATAAGGAAGCCCACCAAAATTGTCATTACTTTGAGGAGTATGAGCAGGAGAGTTATGATCCCTTAACCTCCCAAGAAAATAATCATTATGACCACAAAAATCTTGGTGGGTCTGAGGAATCGATTGGCCAAAAAAAAAAGAGTGCGTTGAAAATCATGTAAAAAGCCACCAACCTACATGCTCTTAGCGTGAAAGAATGGAAGAAACACAAAAACGTCGCAAAAAAGATATTAGGAAGATGAAAGAAAGGGATAAAGAATTAAGCAAAAAGATTCACCAAAACTTGGACTATTTGTCGGCATGGATTGAGGTTCAAAAAGCAAAATATGCACCTTTCCGAGAGAAAACTCACATGGAGCAAGAGATCTTAAATCTCCTATGAAGATGAAATAAAGAAAAAGTGAGTACTCTACAGGAAACACCACCAAAACCCTTGGGGGGCAGTCACCAAAGGAACAATCTCCAAGGGTTCAATCTCCAAAAGAATCGAGAAAGCAATCAGCAGCAAAAGAGTTGCCTCCAGGGGACATGTCCCCAAGAGACCAACCACCAGTAAAAGAGCCACCAAAGGAACTGTCCCTAAGGGAACCACCTCTAGGAAAGCAGTCCCTAACAAAGGACGCTACCAAAACCCTCAGGGGGCAACCCTCAAAGGATTTGTTCCTAGGGAAACAACCTTCAACGGATCCGTCTTCAGAGGACACATCCCTAGGGGAACATACTTCAATAGAGGACACGTCCCTAGGGAAACAGACTTCAACCGAGACATCGTCTTCAGAGGAACCATTTCTAGGAGAACAGTTCCCAAAAGGAGAACAACCACCAAAAGACTCGTCCATAAGGGAAAAAGCTCCAGAGGAGCAGTCCCTAACAGAGGACGCTACCAAAACCCTCGGATGACAGCCCCCAAAGGATTTTTCCCAAGGGGAACAATATGTAGAGGACTCATCTCCAAAGGAATTGTCTCTAAAGAACATGCCCCCAGGGGTACAAACTTCAGCAGATGAGCATCTGTTAGAGGAACATCCTCCAAAAGAGCATAATTCTCGATCTCCACAATAAATGGAGAAGGTTTTCTTTGAAGAACCTCCGGACAAGGTAAAATATTCTCTCATTTTTTGGATTAAGGCTTACATTTTTTGGGTTTTATATATTGTGTTTGCAGGAATCCTAAAAAACAGGGGTTCACTAGGGAGAAAGAATTCCATCTTCCCTTTCAAGGGTGATGATCCCATAAAAGAGAGTAATTTTACTCACCATGAATTATGGTCATATTTAAGGTTGCTAGATACACCACTTGTAATTAGGGCTGAGCATCGGGCTGGGCTGCAGGTGTTTTTTCAGCCCAGACGACTGGGCCACCCGTGGGCCAGAATTTTTTCTATATGCCAGCAACAATAACAACAGCATCAATTAAAATACCCTTCTCTACACAACAAGCAACAATAAAAAAACGACAATTATTCAATCAATCCGAATACCAAATTCCTTCAATCAATCAACACAAAATTCATCTCATTCACAAACAAATTGAGCATCAACAAACAATTTTTCATATTATTCACAACTAATTAACACAAAATTGTTCAAAACCTAAAATCAATTACAAAATAAACATAAAAATTGTCCAATCGACATATATGTCGAACCGAAGCGGTGAGTAGGAGAAGAACCAACCGAAGCAACAGATCTATCGAACTGAAGGAACGAGTGGGACAAAGACCACGCGACATATTATGGTTTCAACGAAGAGTGGGGGACTGGAGATCAGATCTGAAAAACAAAAATCGGAGAAGTGGAGGTCAGATTTAGAACTAGAAATGGCGGAGAAGACAAAGGAGGCGAAGTGAAGTGGAGGCGATAGACAATGAAATTGTTCTTGAGCCTCTGTTTACCCTAAACTATAAATCAAAAAAAAAAAGAAAAGAAAGACAAATAAACGAGACATGGAGGCCGAGAGATGCCAAGAAGGTAAAGACAAACCTAAGAGAGAGTTGGAGCGTCGAGATCTAGAGAGAGAGTTAAAGCGTCGAGATCGAGAGAGAAAGCTGGAGCATCGAGATCGAGAGAAAGCCAAAGTGTGATGGGGAGACAGAGAGAGGCAGAGTAGGATCGAGAGAGGTGGAGAGGGAATAAGAGAGCCAGAGAGCGAATTAGGGTTAGTGAACTAAAGTGTGGAGGGCGGAGTCAAGAGGGCAGGGTTAGTGAACTGAAGTGTGCTATGGTTACGAGTCGAGCCATTTTTTGGCAAACCCAGGCTCGACCCATAAATTACTTCGGACCAATTTTTTGGCCAACCCTACTGGCTTAAAACTCCAACCCAGACCCTTTTATTGGCAGGGCTGGGCTAAAATGCCCAGCACTAGTAATAAATCCAGGCTAGTTCCTTGTCGGAACTAAAGGGTGCTACCCCCTCATCTTAGAGGTAGCAATTCAGGGGAGCATAATAAAATTCAAAAAAAAGGAAAAAAATCATTGATGCAGGTGGTGTCCCCAAAGGCTACTACTGAATTAATTTTGTGTTTCTGTTGTTCTATTTTTTTTCGAAGAACTTTTGAAGGACACTTGCTCATGGCTTGATTTGTGCTTATGGTATAATTGGAATATTCGTGTTCATGGTTTTACTCAAACCATAAACACGCAGGGGCAATTGTTTCCGCTATAATTTTGTAATTATTGCAAAAGGAATTAAATCATGCAAGGAAAGATTGGAGCAAATTATGGAGGTGATAAAATCAAGACCAAAAAATGAAATGAATTGCAAAAGAAAAAAGAAGTTGCATCATAAATGGATAGCTTGGCCTTGAAGGAAATTAAGTCTTTGCAAATCAACAAACCAATAAAGGAAAGTCCTTGAAGGGGTGTCAAATCTGTAATAAGTGCCTTAGGGACCAAAGAAAAATCATCGTAGTAGTAAGGGAAATGAGGATGACAAAACTGAAATAATTGTATTGGAGAACAAGCCAGATTACTATAGGAAAGTTCCCTAAAGGGGGTGACAAATCTGTAAAATTTCCTCGAGGGGCACATTGAGATCACTATAAATCTGGAACGTGGGAAAACAATTTGCAAGAGCATTTGATGGAATTCAAACGTAACTCTTGTTGGCAAAACAATCAAAAAAATATAAATAGATGCAAGATGCACATAAAAAATGGACCTCTCCAACATAACAATAACTACACCCCATGGGTTAATCTATCTTTTTTCTCTATTTGGTATTCAAATTTAGTTCTATTTTATTCCTGACTATATTTCCTCTCAAATTTTTGTACTCAATTTTTATTTTCAATAAAAATCTCATTGCATCATTGTGTTCTTGCTATTGTTGTTAAAGAGGCAAGAGACTAATCACAACTAGTTCATTCATTTGCTCATTCTTAATCATTTGATATGAAGTCGAGATCTCGAGAGCAATTTTCATTTTTTTGGTTTAAGAACACCTTAATTCTTTGGTATGCTCGCGCAATCCACAAATCCGCCAAAGGGCACCATTGTATTCCCGAGTTCTAATGAAAAAATGGGGAACAATAGGATTGAGAAGCCTAGCATCAAAAGAACATCTCAGTAAGGAAAAAAAAAAGAGCAATCATATATATTTGAATAAATTCAGAGGTAATTTGCGTCAATTTTGGAAGTGTTCCAATTCAAAAGGAGAAATATATTCAACAAGTTAAGACAAGATGATCAATTAAGAGTCAAATGTTGTCAAATCAGAGGATGGTGTGAGCAAATTAAATGAAGAACATAAATTGTGGTTCAGAGAAGTAAACAAATCGAAAAGATTGGCAACCAAATATTAAATTAAGGAATTCATTGAAAGATTCGAATGAAGACAAGAATTGGCCAAATCAATAGTGAATCAAGTCAAATTTCAGAATATTAATGCAAAATAGGAGGGAAGAATTAGATGTGGAAATTAATTAGGTGATCAAGGGCTTAATTTTTAGAAGTGTTTTAATTCAAAATCAGAGATATACAGAAAAAAGCTAAGGCAAGTCGATGATTTGACAATAAAAATCATTCAAGATACCAATTATGTCAAGACTGTTGAGTGTGAACATATCAGGAAGAATGGAGCAAATCAAGCAAATTGCAATTGAATGAAGATTCAAATTGAATCATTATCAATTTGACAGAATTCTCCCAAAATGGAACTAAAAATGGAAAACGAAACTTCTAACTGCCAAACCAGAATCACCTCCAAAAGATGAAACTCCATTAATGGATGCCACTGGACCTTTCTCAGAAAATTGCCACAACATTTTCCCATGTTATTCTCATTTTAGTTTACATTATTGTTGTATAAATAGAAAATTATGCTTTAACAAAAGATGACTTCTGCTAAACACAATAACCAGCCTTTTTTTTTCACACTTTGTTTCTATCAAAAAATCAGTAGGGAGTAATGTTATGGATAAACATTAGTTCTATCTATTAGTTATTTCTAGTAGGATTATTATATTATTAGTCTTATATTTGTAAATTGAAGCCATGATTAGAATAGGGGTTGGAAGTTGATTATGATGAAAACTTGTCTTAACTTTTTCCTGCCTATGTTTGCTAGAAAATAAGTAAAAGATTATTCAGGTTAGTTTGTACTTTGTTTTCCTTCTATCCAAAATCAAAGGTTTTTCTGAGAACTAATTTCGTAGACTTGTGATTGGAGAACCATTAAATGCTCATGAATGACAAATTTGATTTGGAGCCATTGTTGAAGTGAAGAAAGGTTAAACCAGCTGCAGAAACGGTACTAACAACAAATTGAAGCAAAATTGGACGAAATCCGCTGTAATTAAAACAGTTTTCGAATTGTTTTTATTGATGGAATAGTTTTAGGTAGAGGTAAGGGAGAATGCAGAAGAATTAATACTGTTGGTTGTTCTCGTCAAATTTTCCACAGATTTTCACAAAAACAAACGACCACCCATGTAGTTTTTTACCGTGAAGAACGTCGAGGAGAGGTTAGAAAGGGTGTCAACTTTTTTCCACACTACACCAGTTTGCTCTCAGGTTTCATAGACTGTTATATTAGCAATCTATTAATTTTTCAATCATTACTCTTTCTAATTTTTAAACTCTTATTATATTTCATTATAAGATCCATACTCATTTTACTCATTATTTAATTTATTTACAACTTTTAGAAACAAAATAAAATGGTAGAAAAAAAAATTTATTTATCAATGGAAGAGATTTAAAATTAACCATATAAAAATAAATTATGCATCATAACAAATTATATAAATAATTCAGAATTAGCATTAAAAAAATAAGGGTGATGTGCAAAAATAGGCAAGAAAACAAAAACTATTTCACAAATACAACAACATTTGGAAAACATATCAAAAATGGAAAAATGGAATAAAATATTCAGAAATACAACAGTTTGACCGCGTATTGACCACACGGTCAAACTGTTGACTGCGCTCTGATCAAGTCATTTAAACCAATGAGAAAGAGTACAACTCGAGTATAAAATACAATTGGAATACATGTAGAGTATAACCAGAGTACATAGTAGTGTTATGAATGCTCTGTTGACTATTAAAGAATGAATACATGTGGAGTACAACCCGAGTACAGATAATGTTAATGAATGATCTTTTGACTCGTATAATTGAGTACATGTGGAGAACAACAAGAGTATAATTAGTATAACAACAAAACTGAAACTCTTTTGACTAGTATAACTGAGTACATGTAAAGTACAACACTAGTACAAACAACAAAAAAGAACAGAAATACACAACAAAAACACCAACAAAATATAGTACAAAACCAAAATCTTTATATTTTCTTTGCTATTCAAGTACAACACGAGTACATATAAAATACAAAGTCGAAAAAATGAGAATAAATCATAAATATTAATCTAAACAAGTACATGAGGACTTGGAGGCCACCAATTGTTTGGATCTCTCTGTGTGTTTTTTTTTAAATGAAAAAACGAATCATTCTTTAGATATTTCTATAAGGTTTATCTACTCAAAATCGGCATTAAACATTAATAACAATGAAAAAAAATATTTGCTCCGAGTTCAAATCACAAAAATGAAAGCCTTAAATAACAATTTGGGCTGATAGCAGTACTCGACAACAATCCAAAACTTATGTAGAAACTCCCATCAGTAGAAGACGCCAAGTACTTTGCCACCAACATTCATTCTTCTAGCTTCTTCGTGATCCATGATGCCAGAACGAAAAGTGTATTGTTGCTAGAAAACACTGACTCTCACCATTGTTCCAATTCCAAACTGCTAGCAGAAACGACTACTGCAACCTTAAGCTTTGAGCGAGAGTTGTTTACGGTGGTGGAACGTGAGAGAAGTGACGCGGGTGAGATTGAGATAGGAGAGGGAAATTGATTATTAAGAGAATATAAATTATTGTATTTGTGAAATATAAATTAAAATGTTCTATAACAACATATAAAATCCCTCCTTGTTGCATATGTAAAATCAAAATGACAAAAAAATATAAGGTGTAATTTTCTCAAAAAATAAATTATAGTGTAATGAATTCATT
>CAODLS011369266.1:0-10265 GCA_948243855.1 Flueggea neowawraea | reverse complement strand
TCGGCATTAGAAGATGATGTTACCGAACAATGAATTATGAGCTTCATCATTTTGAAAGAAAAAAAATTCAACCACTAAGTCTGTCATGACCCGTTGCGAGCCCGCGACCGGTGTACAAGGTGAATCGTCTATGGAAGCTCAGTCATTCTCGCACAAGCCTCATGGATGATATCATACTACCCAAATTCAATTGATTAAAACATTTGTTATTTAAAACATAAGATAAAATAAATATATATCATAGATAAAAATATTCAAAACATAATATATATATATATATCTATATATATATATCGTAATATATCAAAATACATTAAAGTATAAAGGCAACTCAGTGACCCGACAGGTGTAGAGCTCTAACATGAATACATAAGAATCCGATCAAAAGGGCGTCACTAGCTAAAAGACACCTCACTGGTATCCAAGATGTAGAATAGTTGCAGAAGCCAAAACTGTGAACCTGAAGAATAGAGTCAACAATAGACAGAAAAATAAAGGGGGTTAAACCCAGTGAGAAATAACACTCCAGACCGTCTCATACGTGTCTCATAAAGACTGCTTTGAAAACGATTTAAAAATACCACATGCAAGTATAGACATATACATATATACATGCTATAAGTAATAGCTTTCCGAAAATCATTTGCAAGCAAAGCATCTAGCCGGCACAAAAACATATTGAAACTCATTTTGATTCTTAAAACATGGTTTCATAGTCAAAACATATATCTTTGATAATGGACCATAATCATAGGTGTGCATGTGGCACCACATAACATGGGTGATGTGAACTCAGCCACTATCATAACAATTCACGTGTTGGATCAGAAGACGTGGCTACCGACATCCCTGGTAGCTGAAATTTCGTAATACATGTATCATTGGTATACCAAAGGTTACTTCGACCCCGTAGCATAAGTGTCTCGTATCATAAAACCAAAATCATAATCTTACATAGCATAAATCATAGGCATGCATTTCATCATTTGAAATCATAAAATATATATATATATATATATCAATTTCATAAAACTTAGTGTTGATTATAAAAGTCACATAATCATTTTTTTGGTTCATTTAGCCAACCCTTATATTAGTCAATTTCCATAAACATGTTCAACACATCATAAAACATAATAGAAGTTTCAAGACACAGCATATGCATCTGAAGCTGTTATCTGCTCACCTGGATGTCAAAGCTAAATCACCAGTCAAGCCCCACTAGTTAATGGATGGTCTCGCTGGCAGAAACAAGAAGTTGAACATGAACAACATGACATACATCAAAATGTGGTATTGTGATCATACCAAATGCATGATATGCAAATGCAATGCAAAGTTCCATAGACACTGAAAACATATATCGAATGTGAATCCATCACTATCAATCATAAATTCATAATCAACGTAAAATTACAGTTTTATCCCCGACCACTTTAAAATTACGTTTTAGTCCCAAGACTTGAGAAATTTTAATATAGTCCTTAAAGTATCCTTAAATTACGAAGAGGTCCTCCATAAGTCAGAATTCCCAAATTCATCAATGAACTCTCATAATTGAAATTTAATCCTTAACTTGTAAAATTACAAGTTGGTCTCCAACTTTTCAGAAATTACCAATCTGTACCTTAATTTTTCCAAAATTGCAAATCCGGATCCAAACTTACAAAAATTATGAATCTTTGACATAACTTTCTAAAAATTTCAAAACTAGCTCCAACTTTCCAGAGATTCTAAAAAATATAGAGCTCTTGATTCAACCGATACAAAACGAAACCAATCATCCACATTGACTATAATCGACCTTCTAAACCCAAATCCAACATCCATTTCAACAAAAAACCTCAATATCATCATGAAAATTTGAATTCAAATTCGAATGTTCTAACTCCAATAACAAACAACATCCATTCTTCAATTTCTACTTAGATTCATGTTTTTCCATGTCTCTCATACATAAATCAATCAAAAAAACCTTCAATCTAGCCTAGAATCCATGCAAAACCGAACCCTAACCTTGAACATACCCATTTTCGTTCTTCAACCCTCCAAGCAAATAAAATGCATCAAATGGAAGCATAAACCAAGAGAGATTGATGAACTTACCTTAGAGATGGAAGAGAAACAAATTGAGGCAAAGAGAGGCGAATTTGGGATGGTTTTGAGGTGAGAAAACGCAAAAATGGCGGAGGAAGATGAAGGAAATCGGGTGTTAGGTTTTTATAAACCCAGTAGGTCAAAGCACAACGTTTTGGGGATATTTTAACTGATGAAACGCACAAGTCAGACTAGAGATGCGCGTCCCGCACCTTCTAGACCTCAAGATGTGTGTTACCCACCAAGAGACGCGCGTTACGTGGACGACAACCGGATTCCTCGAACGACAGTACCCCGTAACGCGCGTTACAAGCTAAGCACGTTACCATGGTTGTTCCTCGCTATATTCACCCCTTCTCCTCTTTTCTTGATTTCCTCTTTTAATTCCATCAAAAGTTTATGACTCCAAAATATTTTGTTCACTAATGAACATCATAGATCATCTCATTTAAGGCTTCAACGATACAAACCCAAATTTATCACAAAGATTAAATCGAATTAGATCGAAAAACTTACATGAATCATAACTGAAATGGACGAGATATTACAAAGTCTAAACTGGAACAAATAATTCCTACAACCCAACCGATATACTGTCTTTTATTTTGGTCAAGAACCCAACCGATATACTCTTACGTACATTGATATAAAACATTTTAATTTCGACTTTAAAATATAAATCAAAAATACAAAAAAGGGACATTACATGATACTTACCTCATGTGCAATGAGACAATGTAATGCAATTATTCAATAAGAAGTTGAATGTATTAAAAATAGAGGCACAAATCATTCTTCTTTGTCTCTTTGCATTCATGAACCTACTCATTTCTTTCACTGTTCTTCATAGAATAAGAAAATGACTTATCATTTTGCATCACTACCTAGACTTATTCATGCATAACTGTAAGGTATAGTTGACCTTGTTAATTTTATGATCACATCAAGATAAAAAGCCTCATTAATGAGCCTTTAAATGCTTAATTAAATCAAGTTATGGAAAATTAATGACCGTCCATATAAAGCATTATTTCAGTCTTTACTCTATCAATTTGAGGAAGACAATTGTCAAAAATTCACATAATTATGTAGACAAGTTGATTTTTTGACCTAACAAATCATTTTGATTGTGGAAAAGTGGAAAACAGACTTTCTTTAACTTTTTTTGTGGCAATTCTTAATAGTTTCTTTCTAAATAGATTATAATACTTCAACTTAGCTGTCTAGTAATACGTTAACAGTTGGTTTATCTAATCATAATTATAATCTTCAAACCAAGAACTTTTACCGCTAAATTTACGAGACATTTCTATCATTTTAAAAGTTTATGATTTGGTTCATTTCAGTTTCTTAAAAATTTTAATTTTACTTATTTGATAATTCGAATTGAGATCATATTATTTATTGTTACTCGAACGAAATTATTCAAACATTATTCACGTATTTTGTGTGCTTAAATTTTAAGAATTTTTCTCATACTTTTATTCGAATTAATATTTTGTACATGTGCATTGCACATGATTTAATTTTTTATTAAAATTTTAAATAATTAAGTTTAATGAAGAAATCAATAATATTTAAAATAAATAAAAATATGATATATAAAAAGTATTTTACACTTATAAAATACATAAATAAGAAAATAAAAATATTGATTATAAAATTCTTTGCCTCAAAATCAATCTAAATTCCAAAATTTTCTCATTGTTATATGTTTTAATTAACACAAGTTGAAATTTTTAGGTTCAATCCAATACTAAATTAAAACCTTAGATAAAATGGTTGATTATAATATCCTAAACCATTAGAAGAAAATGTGACATATATATTTGTTACATTATGAAATCAATTAACCCCTATGTTTCATAATTTTCATTAATTAAAAACAAACTATTGATGTATAGAATTGACTGACTGTTTGTCTAATTTAAACTCAACCAACTTTAATTCGGTTTAATTTCTTTATTCCTAAAATTTGGTTGGCCATTTTCAAACCATGTGCATGCCTCCTCTAAGAATATGTATAATCATGTGTTTTTTAATAGTTACAATTAATATTTTACAACTTTTCAGTTATTTCTATAATTTTATGTATTTAAAATTAGATTTACAACGATTTTCTATAACATAAACATGCTATTTTTGTTCAATCATCCATCAAAAATAAATTCTAAACGGGGAAGAAAAGATAAAGAACTTCAACAAAAAGAAAAAGGAAAAGGCACCCATCATATTAAAATTAACATACTGCAGTGTCAAAATATTACACTAACCAAAAGAAACTGTCGATTGAATACAACATTGTAAAAAAATGAACTTCATTTTCCTCATATGGAGAATTGATCAAGAAAAAAAGAAGAAGAAGAAATGGAAACAGATACCTAAGTTAGTTTGGAGATGCTAGGGTTATATATATATATATATATATATATATATATATATGGACAAATGATAGCTTTTTGCAAAACTAAAATTTTATTTTTTTTATTTTAACAGTTTAAATTGAAAATATTATTTGAACAAAAATAAAATTATAATTAGCTTTTTTCTATTTGTTGATAAATTTTTAAATCATATATTTTTGTCAAAATATATCAGTATATAGGTTACAATTTTGATAATATTTTAGTTCTTTTACGTATTTGAAATTAAAAAATAAGTCTGTAACTTTATCCATTGAATAGATAATAGATGATATATATTAATTGCATTTTTTTATAAGTATAATTTACATTTTACTAAAAAAGCAAATACAACAGATAGATGAATAAATAAAAAATGAAAATTAAAAAATAAGGGTATTTTAGTCTAAATGAAATTTACCCCTCTTCATTAAAAGTGTTATGATTATGATAAATTTTTCTCAAAACCATCCAATAATTTCTCACTTTATTAAATGCAAAGCTTGAAATTTCCTATTAAAGAAATGAAATCTCAATCACAACCTTGTCACTTTTGAATCAAATTTAAAAGACACTTTTTTTGTGCACTCTCTCATGTATTCCAAACCACCGTGTGACATGTGTTATTTTCAATATTAATATATTTAATAATATAAAGTGACCTTTTCATGTGTTACATTTTGATTGGGAAATACATGAGAGAATGTATAAAAGAAAGTTTTGTTAGCATTTCTCAATTTATAATCACTTTTAGTTGTGGGAATATATATAGTAGTTTAAGAAACAAATATATGAGAGTTGGGGGTCATAATTTGCGGGAAAATAGGGACATATGGATTCATATTGTTTATGTAATTTGGCGAATTATTCCTATAAATTTTTAAAAATTCTTGAAAATAACCTTTATTAGCTACATCTCATGTTTCGAATTTATGACCTTATGATTTTAGATGTGAATATCTATCAACTGAACCACCCTAACTCGGTGTGTTTATACAATTTTATTCAATAAATCTCCATTGAACAATACAAATTTTTAAAAAATGGTGTGATTATACTTGTAGTAATCAATCGAATTTTGTCAGAATTTTGAAAGAACCCTTTTTTAATAAATTGATAGACTACAACTACACCGCATGCAACAAGGTGAACTTATAAAAGGCACTAGACCGCTACAAATTCTCACTTAAGTCCTCATTGTTAGAGCCATTTGGGGAGAGGTTGGAGAAACCTACGTAATCTCAATGCTCAAGTTAAAAGTTTAAGAAATTTAACCAACATTGAAAAGAGATCAAATGCACAATTAAAAGCAAGTCATGATTATGCCTATTTTGGTAATGAAACTAGATGAGCAATCTTGATTTACTGCCAACAAATTGAATCTTTAAGACCCAAGAAAAAACAGCGGTAGGTCATTGCTTTTGTATTGTTGTTCTTCATGATCAGGATAATAATTTGGCACTAAATCCATAAATACCACTTGAAAAACAAATTGAAATGTGAAAAAACAAAATAAAATAGACATAAAATGATTAGAAATCAATAGCAATTATAATCACTCAAAGATCCCCCCCACTGTTAAAACACAAATCATGGGATTCGGACAATGATGCTGAGTTGGTGTGGTGCAAGAATACATCTGTCCATAATTATGTCATAAGATCATATAACACAAATATTAAAATTTTAATGATGGACCTATCTGGATCAAATGTGTGGCGTTGCCATACTACATTTAATCATCACTCTCAAATGCTACTCGGTAACCATCAACATGCAGGCTAGCTAGTAATGGCCGAAAATAGTTGTTTTCTCAAAAAATTAATTAAGTCTTTCTGGAACCTGTCAGGATGGGTGGGTTTGTATTTCTTAGTTTTTTTAGTCCTGCATGCATGGATTAGGGAACGTCGAGGCCGTCGGTATTAGTGTATGCTGCTCTACTGCTCCCTTAGGGCTTGTTGGAAGAGAGATGCAAATGAGTCAATCCGTTTACGGTTTAATAAGAGTTTGTTCTTGTTCGGTTTATTAATATATAAACAAGTCAATTTTGGATAGAGCAAAATTTGGCTCAAAAATTCGTGAACATGCTAGTTAATAAACTCTTGAGCAGATTCAATAATAGGTTTGTGAACAATCTAAACAATAAGGTTTATGAACACTATCTGTTCATATATATACACGATCTAATTAAATATGTAGAGAATTTTTTCTATGATTGATTCGACCGTCAACTTAAAAGTTTACTATTAAACGAATATTACTTGTTTCTATGTTAAACAAGATATAAATAAACGTGTAACAAACTAAAATTGATTTTAAAATAAGTTGAACACTCAAGCCGAAATTAGAACAAGCTTATAACAAATTGAGTTCAACCATCAAACTTTAAATGAGCCAAATTTAAACATAAAATATAATTTAAGTCAAGTTTGAGTTAGAGTCTTCTTAAAAAAGTCAAACCTAAATATTCCAAATCTCGGCTTAGTTCAATTCAATTAAAATAGTTAAAATATAATTTCATGAATATATAAATTTGATCTCATAGCACTCAACCATTTCAATAAGCAAACTTTCTCTCATAATTATTTTTTTCTTCCCTAATGCTATATTTCCTTCGTTTCTATAAGTTTATATAGATATTTTTTTGCAAGTCTATATAAAGTAATTTTTAACATTTAATACAAACAGAAAGTATTGCTAGCTAAATAAAATGGATAATTGTTGGTATTTAATAAAAGAGCCTTTATATACATTTTTTATATGTATACTATATATTTATTTATGTAGTGATCAGCTTTGGAAGGGGAAGAAGAAGACAAAGTGTGGTCATGGCATCCTCTCAAAAAGTTTTCTTTAACCGCATCGCAATAAACGTTAGTCAATCTTTTTTCATCTTTGAGAGGGTGAAGAATAGGAAAACTCAGTTGGGTACAAAAACTTTTGCTTCACCATGCCCTTGGGTACAAAATCCCCTTCTTGTTATTACTCTTAGGACGTCAAATTCTATTACATTGATTAAAACTTATTTGTTCTTGTCATTTCTATAGCAACAAGAGAGAAAAAAATAAAAAAGATTGATAGAATCATCATTTTAAATTTCTTTCGCTATACCAAAAGAGTTATAACCAATCTTTACAACAATAACCTTATTGCACTTTATTATATTTTGACATAGAAACATAGAATCAAAGGAAAAGTCTTCTTAGAACGAAAAAAATCACAATTTTTTTTTTGTTTTGAACAAACAATATTTCTTCTTTATGCTTTGCGCTGAAATAACAAATTTAAAAACATGATATGATTCACTTTGGAACAACAATTGGTATATTTGTGACATTGATTAAACGTATTTGTTCTTGTCATTTCTACGGCAACATCCGAGAGAAAAACAAAAAAGATTGATAGAATCACCATTTTAAATTTCTTTTACCATTACAAAAGAGTTGAGATAAGTAATTTGTGGGAGAAAAAAAAAGATGAAAGAAGAAAAATGGATTCACGTATGAAGGGGAGGGAAGATAAGAAGCAATTTGTAGAGAAAGAAATGATTTTGTTGGCCATAAAATGACACTACTAAGAAAGTGTACTCATTAACCACCATTTTCCCACTTCCATAATTACCCTTCCAAACACACACACACACACACACACACACACCCATTCTACCCCTTCTCCTCCTTATTTCCTCTCTCTACCAGGAAGGTAAAAGATTGGAGGCGCATCATGCGTAGGATAACACTGGGTGCGCACTGCGCAACCAAAAAAGTGACGGCGTCGTTTACGGTCAAAAAAGCTGAAATGAACAGAGCGCACCAAATAGCGGCTACTATATAAACCTCCTTTCTTCTGCACTCTCTTCCTTGCACCCACCCAACTTTCTCTGTGGAAAAGCCACCATTGACGGCTTAACAGCTCTCTCTCTCTCTCTCGAAACCAGTAATTGTTGAAGCTGTGCATTGCAATGGTACGGTCTGTCTCCGAAATCTTCGGATTCCGCTCTCTTTTTTGATTCCTGCGATTCAGGTTTTTCTTCAGAAGAGAAGAAAAAAGGTAACCGTTTTGGCGTTCAATTTGAACTGTTGAAGTTCGAAATTGTGGAATCAGTTGGACTCTTTTGAGCTGATCCATGTCGTCAGATATAAGCTAGCCATTCCTCTTTCTTCTCCAAACGCCGTCGTTTTTTTCTTCTTACTTCTGTCTTGAAAAAAGAAAGTAAGGGAGGAATTTGAGAGATTATTTTGTTTGTTATTTTAAATGGAGAATGGAATCAACGGCGAGAATTCTGAACTACCGATCCTCGATCTCGTGAACTGTAACCAGTGTTCGTGTTGTTTGTGAGAGTTTTAACAGTGTGTTTAGTACTTTTTTAGGAATTTTAACCGGTCGTGATCGGGGAAGGAGGGAAAGAGAGAAAGGAATGGGTAGAGATAGACTGCTTTTGGCTACTGTGGGACCACCGATAAAAGCGAAAGCTGGTTTACTGAGGAAACAGGCAGGAAGAGGCTCTTACAGGGGGAGCTAGCCTTCTGCTTTGTCAACTCCATTAGTTGTGTCTTTGGTGGGGTTTAGGCGACTGTTTGCGGCGGAGGTGGCGGCGGTGATTTTTTCTTTTTAGGGAGGAAGAAACCACTTATAGGAATATATTTATATGTGTAACAAAGGAATGGGTAGCATGATGGTTCCTAACTTGCAGAATATACTGAAATGCCTCTGCTTTAATTCGGAGTGGAAATACGCCGTTTTTTGGAAGCTTAAGCATCGGGCTCGAATGTAAGTTCGTTAAGAGTTTGGTTTGATTCTTTCTGTTACAATCTTAATTTCTAATTTGGTTGAGGACAATTTTAATATTGAGATTCCCAAATAGTAGGTGATTATTGGGAAAGTGATGTCTAGAAAATATAAGATTGTTTAGTTTGATAGGTAGGAAAATCATCTAAAATGGTATTAATTATTGCGTCTGGATGCTTAGATTCACTAGTATGTTGATGTTGACTTGGAAAGGCTAAGAAAACATTGGATATGCTTAAAAATTATGTTGTTTACTCAATTATAGTCCTTAGATATGCTGAAATCTAAATACTAATTGAGGAACGCGATCCCAATGACTATGTAGCTTTAGAAATGATGTGTAATTTTTCAAAACAGTAAATTTATCTTTTTGTGGAAAGAGTGATATTAATATGATGATGTATAAGTTTGCTTTCTCAGAAAATTTATTTATTGTTCCAAGCGGCCTGTTCATGTATCAACTTAGGATTTTGGTTTGTCTGTTTCCACAGGGTGTTAACTTGGGAAGATGCTTATTATGATAATTTTGAGCTACACGGTCCTTTGGAAAATAAGTGCTTCAGTGAGTCACAAGAACACATGTATGGTGGGCATTTTTCTCACGACCCACTGGGAATGGCTGTGGCAAAGATGTCATATCATGTTTATTCTCTTGGGGAAGGGTAATACTTCGTTTACAGATAAAATGTGCTAATTTTGTTGTGTGTTTTTTTTTTTCCTTTCAAACTATTGCCTGTAGTATTCCCTATATTAGATCTCTGCTTATGCGTACTAAGTTTTAGTTTCAAAAAATTTTGTCATTGTTGAAAAGCCTTTATGCTTATCATCTCAATTTAGTGGATTTATTTTCACTTTACAGGATTGTTGGGCAAGTGGCAGTTACTGGAAAACATCAATGGATCTTTGCAGATAAGCATTTACTCAATTCCTTCCCATCATTTGAGGTGAGAGTCGTTCTGATGCAATGATGTGACATAG
>CAODLS011369167.1:0-17750 GCA_948243855.1 Flueggea neowawraea | reverse complement strand
TCCTAATTTATTGATCTCAAAGTAAACTCAATTCTAAATTTATATTTATTAAAATATCAACCTCTAAATAATGAAAATGCATAACGTAACACAAGTATGAATATGTTGATGCAATGTATGGATATTTTAGGCACACTTTCTCTCTTTCTTCTTTGTCTACTCTCCCCTTCCATCGCTCCCATTTCTTCATGTCCACCCATTTGCCTCCAGTCATGCTTGAAGCAAAGAAACGATCATCGTCGATAAAATATGACATCATTCATCATTGATTTGCCTTATTGCACTAACGTTCGACATGGGTTTTTCCTAGACATGGCCATACCGAACCGAAACCGTGGAACCAGACTGGTCAAAACCAGAACCAGCCCGTAACTGTGAACCACATAGTAAAAATTAACAGTTCACAAGCTGGTTCTGATTTAGGATTTCCCCAAACCATTGAACAGTCGATTAATTGATGGTTCAAAAATTAGCAGTTCAACTTTTTTAAACCAGCGGTTGACATCTTAAATCAGTAATTTTAACCCTCATAAACTAGCATTTTAACCAAAATCAATGGTTCAACATTCCTCAACTAGCGGTTTGAACATTATTTGTACAAAAAAAAATTAAAAAAATCCATTTGAACTGGATCGAACTAGAACCGAAACGGCCAATCGAACCAAATAGAACTAGAACCATAACTGAACTGCCCAAAACCACCTCTGGGTGGTTTGGTTTCGGTTCATAGGTTCTTTGAACCTGAATCACCAATTCATGAACTAGAATCGGTGGTTCATGAATAGTGGCCACATCTAGTTGTTCCTCTCCTTTCATTCCGCTTCAAACAAATTGACTTGTCATTCACGTGACTGAGGTTTTACGGTAGTGTGGTTATATGGCTTGTCATTTAGGTAATTAAGTATATTTTCTTTTTTTTTTGGAAAAGATTAATCATGTTTTCTTGGAGATTTTCACTTGAAAGTTCTTCAATTCTTGATTTATGGTGCTTTTGGATTTAATTAGGTTTGATTTAATATTTTTTAATATCATGTAGTTGCTCAATTAATTACAAACTCCAGCTATATGTTATACTCGTTTTGTAAATAAAACTTTTCAGTATCTCTGGTACTGTATTATTATGTACTCACTTCCTCAAAAAATAATTGTGATTATTTTTTTCAAATTTCAAAAAAATATCATTTTATAGTGTTTCTGGTATTGTGAGCATTTTCTACTCGTTTTGTAAAAGGCACTTTCAATATATCTAGTGTTGTGTTCGTTATGTACTAATTTGTATATATATTTCAAAAAATTTGAGATTTTTTAAAGTTTTTTTTTTTAAAACATGGCATTTTTTAGTGTTTTTAATATTGTAAACGTTTTGTACTCATTTTGTATATGGGGTTGTTGTCCTATGTTGTAATAGGTGTTGCAAACTTCTTGACTACGTTCTTTATGCATTTTGTGACTAAATTACTAAAATTATCTAAATGGTATTTTAAGTATATTTGCTCATGTACACAAATTTGTGTGCATTCTATAAAAGAAAATTAAAAGGTTAGTGTTGTACTCATTTTGTGGATGTTTGATACTCGTGCTACATACAAAAATATCAAAAGCTATAAAAAATTGTAAAAATTATTAAAAACTTATAATTTTGAAAAATTATTTAAAAATATGTTGTGCACATTTTGTGTTTATTTTGTATTCATCCTACATATGAATATTAAAAAAATAATTGCTCACGCATGGTTAATTTTCAAACACATAGTTTAAGTGTGATCAATTTCTCTCGTGTGATCAAAACGTGTTCAATTTCTCCTAAATTCTCATGAGTAGTCAATTTCTCGCAATTTCTTTTGCGTGGCCAATTTTCCTACATAGTCAAAATGTGATTAAAATGAGGTATTTTTTCAAATGCTTTTCACTGTGTTTTCATTTATGAATGACTTTTTGGAATATGATCCCCTTTTTTTTATGATCGAGAATTTCAAATTTGTTCTTTCTTCTGGTCCCATTTTGCAATTTTTGGCAAAGTAAATTCTCTTCCAGGCCCATAAGAAACCGACACCAGAACAAGGAACCGGCGCCGTTTTGTGCGAAAAGCCTAGTCAAATCTCTCGCTCTACCAACGTCAAACGCTTCCCTCCAGTCTCGGCAGACCAACTTCCATCACTAATACCTCATCGCCGTCGCCTCCCCTTTTCATTGCCGCCATCGGAAGACGATTTCCGGTCTCCGTATCGCTGCGACAAGTTGTTCATTCCACACAATCAACCCTCTGAATTATACAACCAAAAAAGGTACCAAACCCTAATTTTCCTTTTTAGTTTTTTATTTAACTATTGCTTTTTGTCTAATTGTGTTTTATTGATTATTTTATGTTTTGTGAAAATTGGTTTGGTGTTTGATGAAAGTGAGCCATTTGGTGCAACTTAGTCAAAAGTTTTGTCAGATTACAATTCTCACCAGTTTAGTTTCCAATTATTTAGGGGTTTTAATATAAGAAGATTTTTTTCAATAATAAATGATTCTGATACAAGAACAAATCTCTAATAATTTATTATTCGGAATTGTTACTAATTAAATTTAGCAGAAGCACTTTAGAAGAGGTAAAGAGCTCAATTGTTTGATTATTTATGTACTTTTTAATAAAAGAATACTAAAAGAAATTGTTGTTATGTAGTTTCCTGCATCACACTCAAAGTAATGAAGTGTTCCCTATACATAACAGTAGAAATTGGGTTTTTGTTTGGTTCGAATTCAATTGTGTTTCGTTGGTTTCCTCTGAACTTGATTTCCAATTTCGCAGCAAAGCCATTAAATGCAGAAAACCAATGTCATATAATTATTTAATCCTTTTTTGTGGTTTGAATTTATTTGAACAGGATTTATATTTCGTATCCAAAATCTTCCTTAAAACATGGACAATATTGAAGATAATGCCAGGTACCCACCGAAGTTGCGTTCTGTCCATCGTTCAATGAAGTACACTTCATATCCTCCTCATGCTGTCTCTTCTGCCATATATGGTTACAACTACGGTGATGATGAATTGGATGATGACGATGACGACGAAGAAGAATCTGATGAAATCGAGATGGACGTTGATAATTATAACCCGAGGGTGTATACTCACAACTTTGAACATTTCGATGAATTTGGGAGATACCCAAAGAGGCAAAGAGTGAGAAGTTCAGTTTCTAATTATGAGTTTTTGCCAAGAACTGCGAGAACGGTGTCCACTGGGGACGAGAATTTGGTGCCAGAGTGGAGTGAGAATGAGAAGTTCATGCTTCTGGAGGTATGGGGCGATAGATTCTTGCTACGGGGGAGGAAGAGCCTACGATCAGATGATTGGGTTGAGGTAGCTGAGAAAGTATCTGATACATCAGGAATTAGTAGAACAGAATCTGAGTGTAGGCAAATGATGGATGTTTTGAAGAGGAAGTATAAAAAAGAGAAGGCAAAAGGTGTTAATGGTAGTGGTAAATGGCCTTACTTTAGGAAAATGGATACACTACTGAAGCAAGAATTTGGAGGTGGTGGAAGGCCTACTTTAAGCTGTGGGGTTGATTCAGGAGAGTTTGTTTTTATGGATACTGGTGCATATTTGGAGCGTGCCAATGGGAATGATGAGATGAGGGACAGTCCATGTGAATCCGAGGAGGAGCAGGATGAGGATGAAAGGGAGGCAAGCGGTGTTAATGATGGGGCGAAGGGGTTGAGAATGTTGGCAGACTCTGTTTTGAAGTTTGGAGAAATTTATGAGAAGATAGAAATTAGTAAGAAAAAACAGATGTTGGAATTGGAAAGGATGAGAGTACAGTTCCAAAGAGAGTTGGAGTTACAGAAGAAGCAGATTTTGGAGAGGGCACAAGTGGAGATTGCAAAAATAAGAGAACAGGAAGATGAAGATGAGGATGAGGATGAGGAGGAAGAAGATACTGATAATGATGATGAGATTAGGGAAAACATTAGCCAGTGATGTGCATTGGTAAGTTTCTGTATCATGCCCATGTGTTAGGGTGTTTAAATACTTGTAAATCAGATTTCTGAGGTTTTTGAGAAAAATCTGCGAGATTGAGTGTGTGTGTGTGTGTACTTGTTCAGTAGAAGAATGGAAAATGGATCATGGGTAAAGAGGATGAGTCTTTCTTATTTAGCCTAGGAAGCTGAAGTTGATTGCTGTGCATTTGTTTTCTTCATTGAGGTATGTAATGTTAATGGCGATGGCAAAACTTCTCAATATGTCTACTTTTTCATATTGTAAAACTTGCTTTTTTCTGATAGTTGTCAGAATATAACTTGTGACAAGGTCTATGAGCCTACCTTTATTTGGGATTTTCGCACCCTTTTTCGTAAAGAATAATAATGGAGAGGATGCAATATTATTGTGATTATAATGCTTGAAAAGAGATGACTCATCTTTTTAAAGGGTTTTAAGTTCCTATTGTAGGTAATTTGTGAGGATGCAATTGCATAAATGGTTGCACTGATGATTAAAAGATTATCCCTCTAGTCAATTTTCATGATGATTTCGACTAATCATGTCATTGAGAAGTCATTATTTATTAATATTTATTCATAAAGTCTCTCAAACTTCAAAAAAGAGCTTCTGGAATATTCTTATTGCTGAATTTGTTAAATGTTGGAGTCATTAAGGTATGGATGTTTTACTCGTGGATTTCTACATTCTATAACTGTTGTCATTTGGATGGTAGTTATCTATTTATGTATGTTTTCAAAGTGTCAGCTCCTTTTGGACATTTCAATATTTATGCAGGTGAATTTCACATTAAGAGCATAACATCAATGCTTCAATCTAGCATGTATGGCTCGTTGGTTCATGCATCAAGTAGAAAACTGAATTTTCATTGCTACCTTTAATCTGAGATCTATCTTCATACTTGTAAGATATTTGATATTTTACAGGTAGATTTTATTTTCTACTTCTTGACTTGGATTAATGGTTTCTTTTGCTTTCATTGCTTTCATAGGTATGGTATGATCTATTGAGTGATGGTGCATGCAATAATTTGTGAGAGATTGTTGCTAGTATTCCTTGACTTTGACAAAGTGAAGGTATTTTTTTTTATTTTTTGCGTTATTCTTTTCTATCACTACTATTTTATGTACACTATAATTCATAATATTTTTATAATGTGCACAACTGGTACATTGTTAATTAGTCATACATGCATAATGAGGTGATTTAGCCTTAAAGTATTATAATTCACGGATTTCATAGTACAACAGAAAATTTTAGGGCGAAAAAAGCTTTCTTGGTTATAGGTATAAGTCCCACCCAAGTTTTCAGGGAGCCTACTTATTAGGTCCTTGAGCTAGACCTCTTTCAGTCAATGTTATTTCCAAGATAACAGATCATATGAAAAGACATAATGCCTTCAGTTCTCTGTCGTAGAGAGGGTGGGTGAGTTGTTTCGTGGTGGGAGGGGGCTTATGGACAGAATGCTGCACAAGTAAAGAGATGAAAACAGTTGAAAAATAGGGTTAGGAAATTTTATGTGCATATGGTTTAAAAGGGTGCGAGATCAGGGGTTTTAAAGGTGTCTGTGTGGCCGCAGTGGCGGAGCCAAGAATCTAGCCAAGTGGGGGCTGAATTTGCTTAGCCATTTTTTTCTCTCGGAGATGTGTACAAATATATATATATATATATATAAAACAGAAAAATTAAAGTAAATTAAATTAGATATTCGTATACAAATTTAAATCCATTCAATCACAAATTCAAGAATCCTACACTTTAATCTACCTAATTTAAGTTACAAATTCATTAATCAATTAATTAACAATCCTAACCTTTATGAAAATAAAAATTGAATTATACTAAAAATAGGGAAAAAAAGGTTCGGCTTACTAGGGAGAGGAATGAACGGCGTTGGCGAAGGAGAGGTGGCGGCTAGGTGGAGCGCGGCGGTATGGAGTCACTAGGGAGTGGAGTGCGTCGATGTGGAGGTAGAAGTGGAACCGTGGAGGATGGAGTTCAGAAACTAAGATGGGGAAGGCAACTGGTGAGAGAGTCGGGTATCAATTAGTTTTGTTATGTAACCAGGGCAAAACGGTATCAGTTATTTTTTTTTATTTCAGTGTCATTTTGCCCCACCGATTTGTTTAAAAATAAAAAAACTGGGTGTTGTGCTTCATCTTCCTCACCCTCGGTGCCCTCGCCTCCAACCTCCAAGCCTCCAACAATGGCGGCCCTTTCTCGAATTCCTGCCGGATGAGGGCTCTAATGGCCCTCCGCTGGTGCCAGTGGGTGCTCGGTTGGCTCCACCACTGTCTGTGGGGTTTAAAATTTGTATATGTTTACAAGCATGCTCACAAGCCTATTGCTGTGGTTGTGAACTTCACGAGCCGAGCAAAGATTTGTCAGTAGTATACAGTGAAACAAGTGAGGACTGGGAGATATAGAGAGAGAGGGAGAGAGAATGTAGATGGAAGTGGGATGAATAAACGCTGACCAAAGAAAAACTAAGGGATTTCCAGATCATTTTCCAAATTTTTATACATGCTTTTTTTCACATCAGGATGATTTCTGCATATTATTAATATCAGCAACATGAGCATATTGCAATGAAATTTTTTTTTATTTCTTATGTTGATTCACTTGGAACAATGTTGTAAATCTTGTTATATTGCTGTCAACAGATTTACTTAGAATTCGAAACAGCGTCTAAACCTTGTGAGACTCGTGCAGTATTGCATGAACTGTGCTCTCTTCTTTGCTGAAAGTTGACGCATAAATTTCAAACCCCAAGGTCTTTTATAATGGCTGGGCATGAAAGATTTTCCCATTAATATGCAACTTATCTTTCGAGTAAAATCTGTCACCTTTTTTTTCAATATGGCAATGAACTGAGTTTTCGCAATTTTCCATGTGTTGCAGATAGTTTGTATCTTTATTGTGGCTTTAATGACATTGGCTTTTTTAATAGAAACATTGGCGTTTTTAATAGAAATATGACATTTCAGTTGAATGTATACTGTTGAAGTTTCTTCAATTGAAAAAAAAAAACAGAAAAGACCAACTACAATTTTTATGTTGCTTCGAATAAATTTCTGCTTCAGGGAACAGCTCGACCTTAGTGAAGGTGCTATGCTATATGTAATTCCCCAAAGAAATATGCATTTTTAAGCCCTGAAATCTCTGCATCCGTAATTTTTGTGATCATCTTAGTATTTGATGTATCGCTTGCATTCTTTTTGACAAGTCCTTTTTTTTCCCATTAAGAATCAAATCGAACTTACAAGTCTTTAGTGTTAGAGTTTCAGTTATGTGACTAAATGAACAAAAGAAGTAAGGTGAGCTTTTAGTACTGGAATTTACTCTAATACTAATGCATCGCTTGCATTCTTATCTCGCCATATTCACCTAAACCAGCCTCCCTATATGTATCCATTTAAGCACTCCGAGCTAGAACGTCCTGAAGCTAGGACTTGCGCTTATCTGCTTTAAAAACTGCAGTTATATTATTGGCTTAACAAATCATGCCAAAGATGGATTTCCGTGGCTCTATGCTAAATAATAAACCATTTGCTGAGTGATATATACATATAATATTATTGTAACCATTGATGTTACTTTTCTTGAAACAACCATTGTCCATTGATGTTACTTTGTGTGAAGAATTATCAGATTGTACTGGTAATAGGCTAAAGTAACCTATTTATACTATCTTGATGTAACAGTATGAACGGACTAACCGATGAGGGTAACTCCAAAGTGAATCAATCAAGGTTTGCTAAAATGTTGACTCCGACATAACCTTAAAAACAGAGAAAAACAATGGGAGTATATGAAAGTGCAAGAAGATATTGCAATTCTGTGACTAAACGAACTAAACAGGTCAGGTTAGCAATACTAAGAGGTAGCATAAAGAACTGAACATATAGCACAAGAAGCTAGTTTTGCACTGTCAATACCAGAGAGGAGAACTTGAGTAGAATTTCTGGTCTGCATCATTGTCAGATAAGGTTTACAGCACGAACGGGATCGACTAGCTTAACCAGGCAAATTACTGGATTAATTTCAATTATGGCTAATTTATAACAAAAAAAAAAGATAACGCTAAACGAAGCTATTTCTCTACGACCTTCTATCTTCGGATAGATTTTAAATTTACAAAAGGACATCATCTTCTTAACTTCTGGTCGTTTTATCGATAAGAGCATTTTAGCTCATGCCACAAACAAAACATTGTGTCATAAACATCAATATCATCATCGAAATTCATACCTTCAAACCACGCGAAATTTACAAGGCTCTTCAACCACTCTTCATGCAACGTTGAGAACTCAGATCTCTGTTCACTTGAAACTATCCCCAATTGATCTCTTTATCATTTGACCAGCCTTGCAAACAGCGTCAACTACTTTTGGCGGGATCCCTGCCATGGCTGCTACTTTCAATCCATAACTCTCCGGGCATGCTCCAGAGGCAAGTTGATACAGGAATACAAGATCCGAGTCTGACTTAAAAGCGCAGGCCATGTGTTGCAGCTTAACATGAGGATGAGAAGCGAATTCCTTTGTAAGTGGATGGTAATGTGTTGCAAAAAGCATTCGGCAATTCACCTTTCTCAACCAAAGGGCGAAACACCTGGATGAATTGTCCAAAGCTATTTAGCTACTATTGAAAATGACAGTAATTCACTACGCAAATTAAAAGAAAATATGTTTAAAAAACCTAAAGGCATGCAGTTTGTCATCAATAATAGCTGTCCTAGTAATTCGAAAAATGACAAGCTTCCAAGTTCCATTTCATCCCGCTTTATGATTGCTTCAGAGATGAATATAATTAAAAAAGAAATCTAGGAATTAGGATCCCAAGCATTGTCTGAAATCATATTAAGTTCTGAATTAGTAAAACTAGATCTACCAAAGCACTCATTCTATGCAATACCAGAAGAAAAGACCAACTGACCATATTAAAAAAAATAAAACTCTCAAATGCAATGATAACATGGAATATACCTTTGCATTATCATGTGAATTTTGCATGCATATAATAAGCAGATAATTACGATAAAACATGATTAAATCTTAAAAGAACACGGCTAAAACAAGGGATGCGAAAAAGCAGAGAGATGACAGGCATACATATACTAGTGAGGATATAATAATTATTATTTTATGAATGAAGAATAGAAGCAACAAATGAAGTAAGGACATGATTTATCAACACTGAACAGTGAAGAGGGATATCTCACAGCATATGCAATGGCATATCCATCAAATGTGTTCGTTCCTCGACCCAATTCATCAAGAATTACTAGAGAATCTTGAGTGGCATTGCGAAGAACTGAAGCAGTTTCTGTGCATTCTACAAGTAATGTACCTACAGGAAAAAAAGTTGTTTTACAAAAACTTCCTCCCGTGTATGATAAGCATATATTTTTGCAGCTATTTTCTTGCTTTCATGCATTCTCAGGTTTAGGATACACAATCCTTTCCTCAAAACATACAGAAAGCTTCCTTCCCCTGGCATGATAATATGTATTAAGATTTCTTAACCTTCCCTTTTGATTTAAATAAAGATGGAACTTGTAAAAACTTAATTATCAAAACAGAACTTACAAAAATTTGCATTTCCATCCCAAACATAGTAGCTGTGGTACTAAGTTATTTATGCATTCTTTATTACTAATTGTTGACGCTACAACTAAATCACACACATACTCCAGTCGCAGGAAGAGAGTGCTTATGCACACACACAGACTTCCACCTCATTTACTGCCATTACTTTGCATTAATGTACATTCTTCTTTCCGAAAAAAGTAATAATAATTGATCAAAGATCTGGAAAAGAAATCAAACAAACATACGAGAAAATAATGAATTGGTATGACAATCATTTTTTCAAAAAAAAACTTTTTGCCAAATAAAACACATGATATAGATTTGCCAGAATTAACTCTCGGAAATATGACTTACAGACAGTGAAAATGAAATGAATTGTCATACTTTGTAAGCTAAGCTACCGCATCATTATCACAAATTAAGCTTTCAAAATAAACAAGCAAAAAGAAAAAAATAGGGTTAGGGAACTTACTTTCGCCTGTCATTATCCGATCAGTGGCACCAAGCCATGTGAAAATGACATCAACAAGTGACAGAACACACTTCTCACTGGCCACAAAACATCCCAGCTGCAAATTACAATGGAATCATAACTAGCCTTAACAAGTGCCCAAAGCCCATACTAAAACTATAATTCTTCTTAATGTCTAAGCTTCTGTGTGAAAAAGACAGACCTGAGCCAATATAACTGCTAAGCAAGTAGCACGCAAAAGAGTTGATTGTCCACCCATGTTGGGTCCTGTTAACAGCGAAGTGCGAGGATTATAGATGAGTGGACCCTTGCCAAGAAATAATTCATTAAGGACAGGCAACCCTCCATTCTCTCCAGTAGCAAAAGGATGCCATAGGCCCTTTATGTCAAACACAGGCTCTCTACTGTCTTGGCTGAAAGCAGAAGATTTTGACTCCGGCAAAAAGATTGGCCTAGACATAGCTCCAGTTGACATACATGCTGTGACAGCAAAAGATCTTAACACATCGAGACAACTGAAAGCATGAATTACTTGAGACCATTCTGTAGCTTTCTCAACAAACAACTCCATCAACACGGATAGAGTTTCAGCTTGTTTCTCTGTAACATCGTGGTTCTGACACCAAATGATAGAAGTAAAAATGCTAGAAACATTGGAATCAGGAACTAAATTGGGGGGTGGTGGTAACTGGGAAAGCAAGAAAAGAAGTTTGCAATTACAAACAATTGTACATTAAAATCCATAAACATAAACAGAAGATCATGACATTGAAATATCATCTAAATAAACAGTTCTCATCTCCCAGAAAGAAATGCATTCCCAAATAAATGTATGTTCTAATCAATGCACAGAACAACAAAATTATATTATTCAGAGGCTTGAGTTATTTGGTTTGAAGTTAAAAAAACAAACGAAGCAAACTTAATTTGATTATTCTTGTTCAATTTTTTTTTAAGTTGGTCCATTTTTGGGTTTTATCTTTTGGATATTCTGTTTTCAGCTCAGTTTACGACAAACTATGAATAAGGAAACCAGCTGAAATAATCTATATATTGACAAGAAGATCGTATAAAATACCAGAACAAAACTATAGTACAAGTCTATAACACTGATCTTATATGTTTTGGTACAATTGGAGTTCCAAAGGTAATTTAATTCTTGCAGCAATGTTGGTACAGATCAATTTTAAACCAAACCAACCTAATCCTCACCCCCTCTAAATTTCATACAGACTACGTTTTAAAGAAAGAGGCAGCATAAAATTGAGAAAATGTATGGCACAGTGAAAATACTAAATAGAAAATGAGAATTTATCTATGCTATGCAAATGGATGCTTTCAATGCTTTTTAGCATCAAAAGTACAGAGTTTGAGGCGGCTATATGTAGAGTGGAGCATTTAATCATTGTAAAAGATGTATAACCATTTTCTTTTCCTCTTACAGAAAACATGCATCGCCAAATCCCAAAAAAAAACTGTATTATAACTTAGCATGTAAAGGAAAAAGTAGCAGACCTGGTAATTAGGAAACTCACTGTCTACTGCTGCTTCAAATTGGACAAGGAACTTATCAAGACCATCATTATCATTTAACTTTGGAAGTTTGAAAACTTTTAACAGTGATAATATTATTTGCTCTTCCTGTAATAGCAACAATAAATTCATTCCAACCCGGAGTCCTTTCACCAGAGACCCAAACACTTTCACCTGTTCATAAAATTAGACATGTTAACTTTGTATATAAACCTGAATGGGAGCTTCTTTCTTTTGAACATTAACAACATCAGAACACAGTCATTTTCAAATTCAAATCAGATGGTTAGCTGGGTTCCAAAGATAGTAGCTAAACACAAAAGTAGAAAACAAATAAAAGGGAAATGAAACAAGAAAGAAGGAAACAGAGAAAAGATTGACTTTCTGATGAGAATCAACTCTTTCTACTATGTTTACTGTTAAAAGTCTTTAGGTACCTAAACCACTGCAAAAGTAAATGTAAAGTCACTAGCAACATAGACAAGCAAACTTATTTCACCAAAGTGTAATGCCTGATATTTTGAGAAAAGCAGCATGAATTCTGTACATTACTTCATTTAGCAACTCATCTAAGTGAAATATAGGACAGTAGGCACATTGATTTCACATCCTTACCAAACAAAATTAGCATAAAAATACTCAATATGTAGGTTCATTAACTTACTCGTTGTTTCAAAATTTTTTTGCCAATTAATGGCATTGTCAAAGACTCTGATGCATGTAAGCTAGCCTTAACTCTTCCAAGCATTCTTTCCAAGTTTGGAAGTTTCTGAAGGTGTTGAGAAATTACTGACATAATCTCCGAATTTTTCATCAGGATTTCAACCACATCAAGCCTGTCATTAATCCTTTCGACGCATTTTAGTGGGTAGCAGATCCACTTCCGCAAAAGCCGCTTCCCAGATGATGTCACACAATTATCAAGATAGCTAAACAATGTACCTGAGATTCATGTGCAAACTTTACATTGGAAGTTGAATTGGAATCATGCAATCTGATTGTAGCTGTGAGGATCAGAAGACTTGTCTGATGAACCACCATTGTCATTATTGCTGAATAGTTCGAGATTCACCAGTGTCTGTCCATCCATTCTCAGGCAATCCCTATAGACTTGGTAGGGTAGGATATCTCCAGTCTGTAAAACATCATCTAACTGGATGGAACAAAGAAAAAACAGCTGATAGTCACTAGTAATACATTTTATTAATCTCAATATCATAAGGCTAAAGATAAGGTGAAGTAAGGTTTGGCTGGCAAGCGTACCATCAACCTGGATAGATGACCAATGAGTCCACCAAGAGCACATACAGCTATCTCATTTTGCATTATACTGTCAATTGTATCATTCCATGTGTTTAAAGACCCTTTAAAATAACCCTTTGATTGAATTAAATTTCTAACTGCAGAAGCATCCACAAAATGACTTTTAGGTAGTATCGGAGTCAACTGCACTGCACCGCTACCTGCTAGGCAGAAATACAATAAACAAAAATGAATCCCGTTTGCCATGAAAGGCTGTAACATAATGACTGCTGCAATTTTTTTACATAGACAAATGCCATAGCATACAAAGCTCTGGGCAAGATGCTTTTCCAAACTTTGACAAGATGCTTGAATAAAATTGAAAATTTGTTATTAAAAAAGTCAAGTTTAAGTATGCCAAAACTCAGGTTGGCTCAATAACAAGGTCTAACTGTAAACAGTATTAAGCAAATTAACTTAACCATTTAGAGTTCCAGAAGGGTCAAGAGTAATGCAGGTTAATAAAATAATATTTCAGTGGAACAGAATCAAAATTTGAATAGCATGCATGTGCAAAAAGTTCCATTACTTTTAACTACTAGCATTGCCAATATACAATCAATTGAAAGAAATCAGTCCCAATTCTAACTACTTTTTCCTTTAGAGCCATTTGAAGAAGGTCCAGAACTTATATGCAAGGCAAATCCGAGCTAAGCCTATGCAATATTACACAATATTACTGACTTCGAAAGTGTAGTAATAAATGAACGCACCGGTAATTGTGTACTTCCTAAGTGCTTTCTGAGCTTCTCTGGACAGGCCTGCAGCATTTTAACCTTCAACCTCAGGAAACATGAGTTTTCAGCTAACCAAAGACAATAAATAAAGGGAGAAAGAACTTGTCGAAAAAAATAAAGGGAAAAAGAACATTCACCTCTATGTTCATATATGACTTCTTTAGGTGAGACCTTCAATAAAACCAAAAAGAGTAATTTAAAACATTTAAATATTACAGAAGAAATAGCAGTTTCACATTTACAAAAAAAAAAAGAAGAGAGAGCACACCTGCATCAATAATGCCCCCAAACCAGCACAGGAAGTATCACATTTGACAGAACCAACCCAAAATCGTAGGGCAGCGCAATCAACAAAAGCAAATCCATACACATTTGTACCATTATCTAGCTCATGGTTTCCCTGGAAAAATTATCCAAGGGAAAACACAGATGAAACACTTAAAAGAAAAGCAGTCATTGAGAAAAGGTGATGAAAACAACCAAAATAATTTAGGTATAAACAAGGTAAAAAAAAAATAGAATTCAAGGAGACTAAGAAAATTTAGCTAAGAAAAACAGTTAGTTAATCCATCATAAATCAACTGCAACATAATCAATTCACAGCAAAAGAGATAATACTGTACATTTTACTAGCAAATGTAACTAAATGTAGCATTACAAACCTCTTTTATAGCAAGAACATGAACAGCATCATGCCCAATATTACAGCTATCGGTAGCAGTTGCAGGTGTGACAACTTGAACTAATTTTCTTGAAATTACCTACAGTAAATTATTTGTGAAACCAAGAAAAGCAAGCATACAATATATAACCAAAAAGGAAAGGCATGAGATCAAAACAGATTGGAAATCTGTTAAAATCAGATGCTCTCCATTAGTTTCCACCTTAAAAAAACAGTTAAGCTCCCAAATGAATGACGACTTCAGTAAAATCATTCATGCATTTTTTTCACTATACTCTTTAACATTATTATTGATGCAAAATCATTGTCTGCATTTTATGGCAAAAGTTTGAAGTATTTCAGTCTGCTTAGAAGTAAGTTCAATCACAAAAGTGGGTTTCAACTTTCAAAAGAAAAATAATGCAATAAGTTAATAGTTATCGTGCCTGACAGAGAGAAAATATTAAATAAAATATCTATCAGGTTTGTCAGTTCAAAACTGCATCCAACACTTACAGAATTTGGACCCCTAGATTTCGCTTGATCAGATGTTTCCAACTGCTCGACTCGTCCAACCTTATATCTTCACAAAAATGATAAGCAATACTCTTTAGGAAGAAAGTGGATGCGAACCAGGTCATGACATATTAGAATTCGTTATAATTATACACTCTAATGGAAGAAACCTCTTATGTCATAGACCTAATCATTTAGGGTTAATACAAAAAGTCCCCGAATCAATAAGAAAATTGACTGTGCATACTCAATTTTTATATATATTTGCTCGTTGTATTCATTTTACAGTCGTGTTATTCTCGTTTTATATTTATTTATATTTAATTTATACCCAATTTTATATACATTTATTTATTTGTACTCGTTTGTTTTTTGTTTGTTCTCATTTTATACTCATTTTCGTAACTAAAATAATGAAAACAGTTTGTTCTCATTTTGTACTCATTTTCGTATTTGGAATAATAAGTTGTTTTCATTTTGTACTCATTTTTATAACTGAAAAAATGAGAACAATTTGTTCTTATTTTGTACTCATTTTGTCTTGTATTCAAACTTTCTTGTGTGTGGTCAAACGCATAATCAGCATAAGATCAAACTTTTGATACGTTGTCAAAAGGTCAAATTTCAGCAATTTTGAAATTGTAATAAAAGAGCTATTTATGCATACGTTTTGGATGCTCATAAATTTTAGAAATTTAAAAACAAGGTATATTTGTCCAAAAAATATAAAAGGTTTATAAAAAATGGTGTGCATACAATAAAATTGTGATTGGATTTAAAATTTTGATTTAGCGTATAATCTATGTTAATATAATACACGTGATTGGATTTTTTTTAAACGATTAAATGAACGTTAAAATAGAGATTATATTCTTATTAAGTCATTATCTAAGAAAGGTTATCAAATGTAATCATATTTTACATATACGGATGGAAAAAAATCTTGAACTTGTTAGGTACGCACTCGATCCTACTTGCATGGGGTGGGTTTTTCTATGTTTGACTGGTTTGCAGATCAGGTCTCGAAGTTACCCGAAATTGAAATTATCATCGTCAAAAAAAAAACTAAAGTGTCTACTATTTGATGCTGAAATATATCTTGTACCTAATTTCTTTAACCTAATTTCTTTATTTTTTCCTTATTAATTTTTTATGGCTTTTTTGTTATCAAATTGAACACAAGTCATATTATAAGGTGATTTTGTTATCAAACTGATGGATTTAACTTGAATTTCTATCTATGACAAAAGAAGAAAATCTCAGGACCTGAATATTGTAAGTTCTCAACCAAGTGCCGAAAAGCACAATGCAAATTCTAGTCCACAAGCAATTGCAGATGAAATGCAGTCACCTGCACAACAACAAATAGAAGACGAGTTTATTTCCACACAAAATTTTGGGAGTGGGAGGCTAAAGAGTATTGTATGGGCACACTTTGAGAAGAAAAAAAAAATCAATGGAGTAGATAAGACTTAGTGTAACTATTGTCAAAAGTTGCTAGATGGGGATTCAAGAAGTGGTACAAAACATTTGTATGATCACTTCAAAAGGTGTCCAAGGAGAAGAGTAATTGATTTGAGGCAACAAGTCTTGACTAACAACATGAAAAAGGCAAAAGGGGAAATGATTAGTTACTCATTCAATCAAAGATTGTGTAAGAAGAGAGTTAGCACATGTCGTCATTTTACATGACTATCCACTATCCATTGTAGACCATATTGGGTTTAAAAGATATCCAAATGCTTTCCAACCCTTGTTCAAGTGTCCAACAAGAAATACTCTAAAAAATGACATTTTGAAGATATATGATTGTGAGAAGGGTAAAACTATAAAGTTGCTAGAGATGAATGAAAGCCGAGTTGCTATAACTACTGACATGTGGACTTCAAGCATGTCAAAAAAGAGATTTATGGCTATTACAATTCATTTCATTGATAGCAGTTGGGTGTTACAAAGTCGAATCTTGAGGTAAACCTTTCCTGTTTGAATAGTTAATTGTATGAATACTTATGAATTTTAAAAACTTATGATCATTTCTTTTTTTTTAGGTTTGCATATGTTCCACGTTCACACATAAGTGAGGTACTTTCTAAAGTATTAATTGATTGTATAATGGACTGGAATGTGGACACAAAATTATCCACCATTCTATTGGATAATTGTTCGACTAATTATGCGTTTGTGAATATTTTGAAGAATAAATTGCAAGTTAGTTCTTTGTTACGATTTGGTTTTTTGCTTCATATGTGTTGTTGTGCTGTAATATCCCGCCTGCTCTAACTGGAATCTAGTAGTATTCTGAGATGAGTTGGAGATTTGAGAGTGTTTGGATGTTAAGCCCCGTGTGAAATGCACATTTGAGGTCATCTACGTGCATAGTACTAGGTACTACACACCCAGACGAGGCTAGAGTTTGACTGCGAACGTGCTTGAGTTGTAATGTATGTTGGAGGTCATCTAAGTGCATAGTACAAGGTACTACACACGTAGTCAGGGTTTGGGTTTGGCCGTGAACGTGCTTAGGATCGTCTGGGTGCATTGCAAAGCTTCTGCCCATGTTGATCACCTTTTGGGTGTGAACCGTGAACACATTGAGGCCTTCTACGCACACAGTAGGGGGTGAAACGTACATAGATTGTAGATCTGGGAATTTGGGGTTCCCAGATCCACCGTCTACGCACGTGGTATGGGACGCCATCCACGTAGAGCACAGTCCTACGTGTGCAGAACCCTTACTACCCACGTAGATGTGTTCCAGCTGGGCAATTTTGCATGAAATGCAGTGCTTCAGCCCGTGAGTCTATAAACACCCCCACCTACCCTTCTTTCGGTCATAACTCACCCCAACAACCAGAGCACTTTCTCATTTATTTCTCTTTGATTCTCCTTGCTTCTCCTTGCTCCTACAACGATTCTTAAGGTAAGAAACATCCATTAATCCCTC
>CAODLS011368968.1:0-17240 GCA_948243855.1 Flueggea neowawraea | reverse complement strand
TTGGTTGTTAGCTGATTTGTTATTACCTGCTTCTAGATGTGTGGCTCCTCTGCACTTCCTCTTTCTGTCATGCAACAGTGGGAAACCATCACAGGACATCGACTTCTGGAAAGATATGGCATGACTGAAGTAAGTGATATTCATTTTATTATATTATTATTTTGTTAGCAATTTTCTTCGGTATGACAGTGGCTTGTCTTTAGTTTGTTATGGCAATATCAAATCCATTAAGAGGGAAGCGGAAGGCAGGAACTGTCGGCAAGCCATTTCACGGAGTGCAGGTTTGTGCACTTCTTGATGGTATACACAAACATATATATGAAATTTTCTTTGTGTTTCCAACCAATATTTTAATACTTTTAATAGGTAAAAATTGTAGAAGATGCGAGTGAAAATGAAGCAACTGGGGTGGGTGAGCTTTGTGTTAAAAGCCCTTCGTTATTCAAAGAATATTGGAAACTTCCTCAGGTATTACCTGCAAAAATTTAAAACTTTGTCCATTTCACATATGATTCTTCTTTTTGCTGAGTTGTTTTCTACCATATTTCTCTTTTATATCAATATCGTTCCTAAAGAGGACAATCTGGATGGTGTCTCTTCAGCCCATTCTAGAACCACAAATCGTCTGCAACAGATTTTATTTAAACAGTTAGTTGAAGAAAATATTCAGAGAAATGAAGTCATATTTTCATCTTATTTACTAATTCTATGATTGCTTCCAGGTAACTAAGGAATCCTTTACTGATGATGGCTTCTTCAAGACTGGGGATGCGGGTAAAATAGATGAGGATGGATATTACATCATTCTGGGACGTAAGTGATCTGTATTCTCATACATATACTATTTCTTTTATTGATGGATGCTATTTTCCTTTGCATGGTATGCTATTTGCATTAAAAACCGTATTATTTTCACTTTATTCTTTCTCAATGAGCTCCATTTGTGAGATAGACCCATTTAGGAGCATCAATGTTGAAGAGAGACCTTTCAAGTAATATAATTTGTAAATATCCTAAAAAGTTTTCTGGTAATCTCATCTTTCAAGTAATACTGAAGCCTTTAAACTTTGATTTTTATTAAAAGCTCCTTTTTCCCCCATTTGTTGATGGTGCAGATATGCAAGTCATTCGCTCTTACCTTTATTTATATACATTGTTTTGCATGCTTGTGATTTGTTGTGCTGATTGATAAGTCTGGTATATTATTCTCGAGATATGAACTGGAATATGTTTAGCTCATGGTTACTTCAATGTTGCCAATCTACTTTGACAAGCACTCCTCTTTCCTTTTTCCCCCTTCTCTCAAACTTTCTAAGCCGGTTCTTCCTGTCCACTAGGCACTAGTGCTGATATTATGAAGGTTGGGGGATACAAATTATCTGCTTTGGAAATTGAATCAATTCTACTTGAGGTAATTATTTTTTTCCTCGCTTTAATTAAAGAGTCACAAGAAGTCCCCGTATCCTAGCACATTTCTCTAGTTGTTGTTTCTCAAAAGTTTTTCTTGATGAGAACAGAAATGTAAATGCTTCTCTTTAGTCTGTCCTAAGGAAAGAGAATTTTCCAATCTAAGGTTTCCTCTTGTTGAACAGTATCCGGCAGTTGCAGAATGTTGTGTGTTGGGGTTGCCGGACAAAGATTACGGAGATGCGGTGACAGCAATTATTGTGCTTGAAGAAGAAGCAAAGAGAAAGGCAGATCGAGACTCGAAGCCTGGTATGAGCTTGGAAGAACTCTGTGAATGGGCCAAAGACAAACTTGCACCATACAAGGTACTGTAGACCTTCCATTATTTTTATTTTCTCAATAATTTTACAGAAATTTGTGGATAAATACTGCCCGCGACAGGCTTTTCTGCAACATTTATGAAATTATGCCTGTTGTTACTTTACGCTTAACGAAAGAGTGCCAGCGACAGGCTTGTCTGCAACATTTATGAAATTATGCCTATTGTTACTTTATGCTTAGCGGAAGACGGAATAACAAGAATTATTTTCAGAATTCTCGTTATCTTTCTCCAAGTACAAGACCTTTAAGAGAGTTTAAGTTTAGATCATGGTTGTTAAGTTCAGGTAGAAGTTTAGGCTGCAAAAGGTTATCTGCCTACGCTGACTGAGAACCGGCGCCAAAGTCTCTTACATGTTATGATCTCAAATGATAATATGCTTCTTAATATCTCTTTTAAGCTCAGCATTAGCTGAAATGACATGAAGTATTTCCTTCTTTCTGCAGTTGCCAACTCGGTTGTTCCTGTGGGACTCGCTGCCGCGTAATGCTATGGGAAAGGTACATTACAACAATTTTGCTTTCTCCAGTGAAATAGTAAACATTATAGAAGTGGAATGTTTAGTCATCTCATTATGATCTCGTTGCATCAATTCCAGGTGAACAAAAAGGAGTTAAAGAAAATTCTTAGTTCTGAACAATGAATTATTTGATTAGGAGTGAGCATTGGAGTCAACAATAAACCAAAGAAGAAGAAGGAGAAGAAGAAGATAATATGATGCTTTTATTTAATTTTCTAATTCTGCCTATGGACACACAAATAGAGACGTGATTTGCAGGGAAGGCTAATTCAAAGAGATTAATCTTATCATTGTAGGATTAGTCAATTGTTTTTCTCGGTTAGTTCCTTCCATTTTTACTTTCCATGATAAGGAAGTTTGTATAGCAAATTCTTGTTACTTTTTTAATTCACAAGAAAATAAAATTACCATAATAATAAACAATTTTTCAAATTATGTTCAATAATGAGTCATCCGGCCTGTAATAATTGTATATAATAATAGCAACTGTTTTAACAACAAATTCAAATGCCTAATATCAATCTCAATAATTTTCAGACTCAATAAGGGCTTAAGCGCGTCAAGCATAGAGAAAATTACATTTTTATTAGAAAAATAAATATTGAATTTAATAAATGCCATTCAAGTTGCTAATTTGAAAAATATCAGGAAAAAAAACTGAATTTGACAAATGTCATATTAGCGAGAAATTACGACATTTTTACGAGAAATTAATTCTTTTCAAGAAAAAATGATTTCCAGCTAAAAAAACTGATTTTCCAAAAGGTCTTCAAAAAGGAGTTCACAATTTTTTTTATAAAAAAATTAATTTAATAAATTTTTAGTGTAATATTCTTTTAAATTAAGCGGAATTATTTGTATATATATATATGTATTGCGCGTACACAATATTTACAAATTTTAATTTTATTTAATAGTAATTAATTTGGTATACAAAAGTGTACAAAGGTCCAAACAATACTCTACAAAGGTGTACAAAAGTGTACAAATGTACACAAAGCTATTTTTTAACAAACTAAATGACTAATTAACAATTATATAAAAAAACAACCAATTTATGAGACTAAACAGTAATTTCACACAACAAGGCAACTAAGGATTAAAAGAAAATTTTCATTTTCAAACTATTTTCGCTTCCTTCCTTCCTTCCGTAGCTAGGGTTTGAGAAACCCTAACCGTCGCCGCCTCTCTAACTTGTCTCGTTCATGGCGACACCTACCTCCCTCGTTCGAAGGGGAGAGAGTACAACAGCGGAGATCCAAGCAATAGAAGTGAGCCGTAGAGATCCAAGGCTAGAGTAGCGGAGATCCAAGGTAAAAGTGACGAAGATCGAAATAGAGAGAAGAGAGAGGTGATGTTGGAGTGACGAGTGAAAGAGACAAAAATGTGTGTGTGTGAGAGAGAGAGAGAGAAACGATGAGAGCAGGTGAGAGAGAGGCGGAGAAAGTTCAGGTGAGAGAGCGACAGAGAAAGACCGGGAAGAATATATAAGCGGCTATGGTTTTCGAAAGAGAGAAGAAGAGAAACCAGGAGAGAAACGAAAGTGTGAGAAACGAGAGGAGAGAGAAACGATGTGAGAGAACAAAATTGAGAAAATGAGACCAGAAATTAACTTTTATTTGACTGAATATGACATTTTTAAGAAGCAGATTTTAAAAAATGGCATATGATAATCTTAAATTTAAAAATGTATCATTCACATAATTACCAAAAAATGGGTGTCATTTATCCAAATTTTAATTAGGCCAACTACATATACTCTCCCCTTAGAATTATAATTTTTGAATTCACGCTGCCAACTTTTTATATTTTGGTAAAATTTCCAAAATTACACGCGCTATCAAGCTTATTTATAAAAATTACATTTTTACGCTGTACTTTGAATATTATTTACATGTTGTTTATATTTATTTATAGTTGTTTATATTTATTTACATTTATTTATATGTAATCATACATAAAATAACATATAATCAAATATAAATACATGTAAACAAATATAAACAATTATAAATAAAAATAAACAACTACAAATAAATATAAACAACACTCCGTGAATTTAAAAATTATAACCATGAATCTGACAATTACAACCGTATGGACAAAAATACTATAAATTGTATCTATAATAAATATATTTAGTTTGTACGAAACAAATTTTGTAAAGTTTTCGTGGTCACGAGGTAATGATCACATCTTAATTTTATTTACGAAATCATGATCAAGCATAATGGTTGGGCCTACGTTTTTAGCCCATCCATCCATCTATTTATTTATTAAAATAATACTGGTAATAAATTGAGAGGCCAACCAAAGCGAAGCAACTGTGGTGTCCAAGAAAACCGTCCGGACAAAAAAGGATTAACTGGCCACAAAAGACAACAGTAATGGCAGAAGAAGAAGACAGGGTTCAGAATTCAAACAAATGGCTTCATGATCTATCCAAAGGTAGATGTCATGAGATGGAAGCTCTTACCATGAAATCCCTCAAGGTTCTGCAGTCACACAAGGGCTTTCTACGCTGTAACTTCGTGGTGTCCCCCAGCGTAACAGTAAATTTCCTCTACCCTGTTTCTGCTTTTTTTTCTAGTAAAGAAACATAATTAACTTTATTTGGTTGTAAATTATAAGATTGTTTTGTGCACAGGACGTAGATGGTAATTGGCATGTTGGAGCCATGGCTGTTGTGATTGACAATGTGGGGGCAGCTGCCAGCATTTCCTACTATTCATCTGCCAAAACTGGGGTTGAGTTTCGTTTCCTTAAATTAATTTTTTATTTTTTTGCCTTAATCTTAGTATTCACGTGTGGATGGTAAATGGTAATTAATATGTTGTTGTGGGCACTTGGCAGGAAGAGGTTGAAATACTGGCAAAGGTTGTAGGGCACAAGGGAAGGATATCATCGGTGGTGATTGAAGTTAGGAGGAAAGATAATGGGGATTTGATTGCTTTGGGCAAGCAATGGATGGCTTCAAATAATAATGCTAAGATAACTAGCAAGATATGAGGTCTTATTACGTTGTCTAGTTTATATGTATAATTTCTTATTAACAGGTTTGAGGAAAAAATGAACAGAAAGATTTAAGGCCCTACATGGTCTCGCTATCTTGTTCAATCTACTATTGATTGATCATTGAATCACAGGTTGTATTTGCTTATACCAGAAATTCGATTGTCGATCTCTTAATGCTGAAAAAGACTTCAATACCGAAAAAAATTACAAACTTACTTACAAAAACTTCCTCGAGTCTAGACAAAAAACCTTGTTTATGCTCAAGCCACCAAGCAAAGCTGATCTTCCTTAGATTGAATAATAAGAGCCTGATTCAACTATGAAATGAATCCATTGCTTCGAAGTGTAGAAAACTTGTAAACAGCAAGAACCAGATACTGATCTATATGTCATTTAAATTATTGCAATGACAACAGTTCCACTCTACTCTATAGATATCTAGTAAATAAGCTACACATTGAAACACAAATTTTGGGAATCAACTTATTTGGACAGACTTTGCACCTACAATTCTTTGTGTTCATCTTCCATGAAGAAAGAAAACAGGTTCTAAACGGACATCAGTTGAAGATGATGACCAAATGACAAGTTATCTTCACCTTGTACTTGCATGTGAATGTACATAAAAGTTGTCAAGTACTACAGCTAGCTAGCTAGAGCATAACATAAAGCAGTGGGACTGCTCTTACCGAGCCAAAAAACTAGCTGATTCATGCAGAAATAGGTCACTGTCATCAAACATAGGATAGGATAGACTGATATCTACATCTATGTCACTGACAACAACTGGAGCCAGATTGATTTCCTCCAAATCTGTGCCTTTAGTTTAACCTTAACATCACTTCCTGGTTCTGATGGATTTGATGTGTACAGGTTGTATGTTCCTGTGCATTGAGACAAAGGAACAGACGAAAAAGATTAAAGAAAATTTCAACTCTCATTTTCATTCGGTTTTCATGTTCAATTCCAGTAAATTGTATTAATTTAAAAACATATACTGGGAGGTACTTTGGAGTAGTCATTCTGAAACTGAAACAATAATAGAGATCGTCTTAATCGGTGGTGATGCAATCTTGACTTTCTTTTTTCTGATAAAACATTTTGTTTGCTCCACCGGGAATTGAATTATCAATTTTTTAATGTTAAAATAATTTCAGTATCAATGAATTATAAGTCCGTTGATCAAACCTTTATTTATTAGTGAAGAAGATACACTGTACATTAAGAATGCAAACACAGCCATAATCTTCAAAACATGACACTGTAGATTTGATTTTCTTGCAGGGAAAAAAATGAACATGTCACATACATGTATGATGTTCTATTACATTAATGAAAAGACATGAGAATACCCATCTGCCAATGGTTGCACATATGGTATGAAAACTGGCAAAAAAAGAAGCAAGAAAAATCACAATCCTAATTTACTACTATGTCACAACCATGTAGTTATATTATATATATGATCCATTACTGCAATCACACCAACACTTTAAATACAAAAAAATCACCAAACCAAACCAGCCTTTAATTATGCTTTGGTGACAGTAACAAAGTTCCAACATTAGTCGTTTCTTCTGGATCATCCTTGTAGCCATTCCCTTCATCCTTAATCTTAGCTACCTGATCCACACAGGGTCCGTAAAGCCAACTACAAAATATGTAATACAGCACATTAATTGAACTCAGTATTGCCAGCAACCAGTAATAGTAGTCATAATGACCCTTGTTGATGTTATTTGAAAGCCAACTCTCCTTTCCATTTCTTGAAGTAAGATCATTAACTGCACTCACTATTACACTTGCCAGCAAGTTTGCCACGGCCGAGCCGAGTCCAAACAGAGCCGTAGCAATACTTGACATGCTCTTCGGAAACTCAGAGTAGTAAAACTCTGTCTGGCCTATTGCATTTAGTGCTTCTGCAATACCGTGCAAAGAATATTGTGGAATCAGCCACATTCCGGACATGTTCATTGCAGCGCGCGGGTTGTTTAAGTACCCCTCTTGTATTGCTTTTCTTCGCCGGATGCTCTCGAAGATTGCCGATACCACCACGGCCATACATGACACAAACAGGCCTGCTCCCATCCTGAATTTGACACCAATCTTCACAGGTTTGCCTTTGATTTTTGATGCTAAGGGAAGGATGGCGCGATCGTAGAGTATAACCCATGTTATTAATGAAATGAGTGTGAATGTCCCGAAAGAACCAGCTGGGATTTGGAAGTTGGAAGTCATATGTCGGTCCAAGGTATTAGCTTGGATCAAAAAAAATGTGGTCTGGCTTACGTTTATTGATATCACAATCCCCGTAGACCATATTGGAATGACTCTGATTAGAGCTTTTAACTCTTCTACCTGATCTATTGTGCAAAGACTCCATGGATGAGAGGCTGTTCCATCCGGGGCTATGTCTTGTTCCAGATTTCTGATGATACAAGCCTTGTTCAAGAACCTGACAACATAATAACATTCCTGATATTAAATTACAGAATCCTAACTTCAACACGAAAAGGAATATTGTGATCATTATAACTATAAAAAGGAATGTACCTCAATCGGTTTGTAGGGGCAACAGCTTTCGAATTTTTTTCATGATGATACATTCCATGAGAGTCTTCTGGAGGGTATGGAACATTTCTGTTCCTGAAAGCAGCAACAATGACTTGTGCAAAGCTAGTGAACAAGCTCTTAGTTGGTTTCTGTTTGACATAAAGCCGCGAAGCGACTATAAACAAGAAAGCAGACAGGAACATTAGCAAGGCGGGGACGCCAAAACCGATTTTCCAACCAAGGTGATCTTGGATGTAAACAATGCCAGTCAAAGCTATGAGGACAGAAGTAGTTGCAGAGGCATAATACCACCCAAAATAACTCTCCAAGACCCTCTCATTCTGTGGATTCGCTTCGTTGTCCAATTGGTTCGCACCAAACGCCATTGAACATGGCCTAATTCCACCAGCACCAATGGATATAAGTGCAAAAGATGAGTATAGCAGAACCAATTGACCTGCTTTAGGACTATCACAGATTTGGCTTGTAATGTCACAAGCAGGAGGTCTCATTTGTGGAATCATAGCAGTTAACCACAACATTATCATCCCCTGGAGAATGCAAAAGAGATAAATGTTCCAACCGTGTCCATGTTCATCAATCAAACACGACTCCAGAACTACTAAACTAAAAATAATTCGTAATTTGTCGTCGTATTATCGATTCAGCCATGCTAAGCTACAAAAGGATAATACAAGTACAAACACAATGTTCATTAACAGTAAAGAGATATACTGTGTTTGGCAAGTTAACTACGATTTAAAAACATCATAATTGTCAATCCATTGTCATCTTCGAATAATAATGATCTAGTTGATGTAATGGTTGGATTAATTACTGAATAGACATAAAGATTAAACGAACCCACGTGATCGGTACCTGTGACAGATTGAAAATGACTCTTCGTTTCAGCAGTATAAGGCAAACACGGTCTGTCTACCGTGGCCAACCAAGTCAAAGTGAAACGATTTCTTTCATCTTTTATTTGGTTTTTTGCTTTTAATTGTTTCTCATCTTTCAAAGATGTTATCAACTTTAGTGTTTTGTTTTCTTTCTTGGACCCTACTACAGGTCTATCAGATACCAATCACTTTTTCTCTTCCATGGCCCAAATAAACACAGGCACCGTTTTAATGCTTGGCAGGCCAATTTGCTTTGTTTGCTCGACCCTTCCTCAACAGGGCCTGCACAAACATAATTGTGGTCCGTACATGCAAAATTTGTGGTGTCCCACAAACACGCCCTAATTATGCATGTCTACATACATTCTTCAGAGTATGGGAGTCACGTTTTCAGGTTGGCGATGAAATGAATCACTACACTTGGACATTAACATTAGTATTAAATACTAGTAAATAAATATCCTACAAATTAACCAACTTGGGTTTAATTTAATTAAGGTTTTGACGCATGTGGAATTTATAAAATTAAAAAGTTCATTAAATGTAGATCACCTGTTTGGACCACCTTGCTGTCTTCTACTTTAAATCTTTTCAAATGTAAACTCTTTTTTGGTGTATTCAATTGGGGTTCTAGGAATAAACTCAAAGTTCATAAATTGCACAGTACGCAACAAAACCAGTACTAAAGAAACTGGGTTCAGAAGAAAAGTTTTCACAGCTAATGAATCGTACATATTAATCAATACTTTCATTATTGTGTTTATTTAATCCCTCCTCAGTTAGCAACTGCTGCTATTGCAGCAGACATTGAGTTAATTAATTTCACTTGATTTGGCTTCAAAAAGAAAATTCCTCTTTGGACATGATTAAGCCATCTTTTGCGGATTCAACTGAATTTTAACATTTTTTAAGTATTTGTTAGTCTTTTGTAAGTATAAAGCTCTAATCCTAATTTAGCATTATTTAATCAGTCCTAAGAACTTATTTTCAGTTAGTAATTAAAAAGATCAGGCTACAGTACTACCATATTCCTTACTGTAAGAACTGAGACTAAAAAGCGTGCAGTTTTTTCTTTGAATTAAAAAAGGCACCTTTTTCTTGGAAAAAGTGTGAACCTCCTCTGGACATATCAACCTTTATTGCTAAATTAGACTTTTTCCACTAAATTACTGATATTTTTTATATCTGATTAATTCCGATGGTAACAGACAAAACTTACTTTTGACAAATCCATACCTAATAATCTGATCTCTTAATAAGCTACCTAGAATTCTATACGATTACCATGCATGTGAACAGCTGAAATTTGGAAGCTTAAATTATAAATTAGGAGTACGACGCCGAAAATATAAATATATTAGGAGTACTGTATGCACATGGCATGTGATGAAAGGGTGGTTGGTTCAAGTTTTTATCGTATTTTGATGTATTAAACTGTCGGGGATTGTCAAGACGATGATTATTAATGACACTATGATTGAATTAAAAACAATAATTGAATGAAAGAGAGTAATTGAATTGTACTAAAAGAATAAATTTATAGAAAGAAGGAGACATTACCGTTAAGCTGGAGAGAGAGCCAAGGCAAATAGTGAGAAACCGACCCAAATAAGAATCAGAGATGAAAGCTCCCAAAATAGGCAAGAAATTGGAAGCAGCATTCCAGAAGTTGAGGACATTAGCCCCTTTAGCCACTCCCATTCCGTAATTCGTCATCAAATAAATTATCATGTTCGGCAACAAACCGTAGCTTGACACTCTCTCAAATGACTCATTTGCTGCGTCAGGAAAATCAACAAAGATCATTCACGTAAAATCTTGAATCAAAGAAAAAGTAAAGAAAAGAAAAGAAGGAAGGAAATTTACCTATAATAAAAGGCATGGTAATGAGACCGCCTTTGGGTCGTTTCGAAGTGTATTGGGGTGTCGTTTCATTCATTTCCCGATCACCGGAAGTGGGTTCTTCCATGACTGGACTGTTCTTGCTAGCTTCCTTCTATGAGAAGAAGGAAGAGAGCAGAGTGGTTGAGTATGTATAAAGAGAGAGAAGAGTGAAAGAGTAGTAACAAAATAACGTTTTGACGTCCTTGGGAGTTGTTTGGTTTCAGAGTTAATAATGATCTGATTTTGGAGAAGAAGAGAAGAGAAAGATATGTTGTTGGGAAAGAGTTGCAGGAGTTTGGGTTAGCGTGTCAGCTTGGGTGGCGATGATGAGAAATAAATAAAGACGAGAATATGAGGAAGGAGGGTAGCTATAGGGACTTGCACCCATATAAGTCGAAAATGTACTGTGCATTATTAAATTATTGAAGAGAAGAAAAAAACACACCATGATCCAAGCACCTTTTTGCTTGCAGGTTACATATCGGTTTCTTTCATTTTCACAACACACTCTGAAAAGTATTGCTTTTTCGATTAAATTAATCATTAATATATGCATAGCTCGTTTACCTTAAAGTTGACGTGTTCATAATATATTTCTTCAGAAATTAATTATTATTTTGTTTATTTTTTTGTTATATTAGATCAATCAACTAATCTGTAATTTATCTTTGTTTTGTATCCAAATTGTTAAAAATGAATTCCTCTTTTTAAGATCTGGTTGGTTAAAGAATATGTTACAACATCATTATTTAATATAATAGCTGGGGGAAGAGAAATTCTAATAAGTGACAAATTTGAATTGCTGACTTGGAAGCATTAGAACAAAAACTACAATAATTAAGTGAAGAATTATAAGAATATTTATGAAGAGTTGCATTTCTACATATAAATACTCAACCATTTATTATAAGGTTGTGTTTGTTCCCACAAAATACACAAATTTTCAGTGAAGAGTTGCTTCTCTTTTTTTAAGGCATACAACTCTTCATGTAGAGTTGTATCTGTTGATGATTGAGTTTGTGAATATAGATTGAGTCAATAAATTGAGACACTTTTATTTTCTCAATTTATTTCACTCCTTCATATTGTTCTTCTTTAAATTCCTTTCAAGAGAAGTTTTTATTGTTTTGTTCACCCATTAATTTTCACATGATATTAAAGGGATGTTTGTCAAAAAATGGTATACACACATTTTTTGATGCAAAAAAGGGAGTTGGGGCGGCTAGTATTAGCATACTCCTGTTGGGCGTGACTATACAAATATTACTTCCCGCTGCAGAATGTTCGAAGAGTCATAGTTGAACTCCGTGAGGTAACCGGGTCTCGTCACTGCAGCACTCGAAAAAACTAGTGGTTATTGGGTCCAAACAACCCAACTCTAATGCTGAGCCCAGATACAATAGTAATTAAATCACAAGTCGCTCCCCCTTTTGGAGCTCGAACTTACGACCTCAGCGAACTAAGGTTGACACCCTCACTACTAGGCTACTCCTTTCGAGGTACACAAACTTAATATACTTGATCAAATTATGTTGTATTGTTGGCATTATACTATTTTTTGCAATAATTAGTAGAATTTTATTTTTTTATTATTCAAATTATTCAATTTAATATTTTTTAAACATTTTTATTAAAAAATTTTAACTATGGCAAACCATACAATGGAGGCCAATTATTGTAAACCATATTTTTAACAATTGTCTAGACCAAATTGCTCTAAGCAAGCACAAGATAAGTGTACTCATAAGTTTTATTTAGTCTTGATTTTTAATCGATGTGAGAGTCATGAAACATTATTAATATCCTAAGTCATTATTATTTAATTATTCAAATTAATGAATTTCTACATAAGCTCAAAAGGAAAATTTCATTTCCTACACGATAATATTAATTATTGTAAGGAAATCAACCAAAGAATGTGCTTAATGAAGCACTGAAGTTTAAGACAAGTATGTGACTAATGAATCACTGAAATTTAAAAACAAAAAATGATTCAAAGAGGTACTATCCCAAAAACCATACCCCAATTGGAGAAATGGCAAGTCAGGCTAGTCACAGTCTACATAAAATGAATGGTCCTTTCCTATATTTTGCTTTTGCTTCTAACTTGCTACCAATCACGAGTCAGTATCAACTATAGCTTATATAGAGGAAGCAGTGAATTATGAGAGAATATGGCAATTTTTTTCACTGTAACTCTGACAAACAGTGTTGAAAAATTGGGCATGCACGTGTACTATATCTTCCCAAGATCTACTGATTTCTCTTTTCTGAAAACTCGCTCTGTGTGTGTGTAACTTTGGAATATTCCCGTCAATGGGTGTCGCTTCTTGGCACAAAACGGGTGGGCGTGTAAATAAAATAAAAAGTATTTGTAATTGAAGTTCCTTTGACATAGTGTTTACAATGTTATTGATTTAAATAGTGCCCTGAATTAAATTGTCTCCGCATTCCACACATACGTTCCAATGCAACACACTTGCACACACACATGTATTCAAACGCAACCTAAGATTATATATACCAAATTGAAGTGTAGAAAGTACATTTTAACGTAGAAGAAGATTACAATTCACCGATAACAAAATGCCTTATCAAGAAAATATATAATGAAACCGACCAATAAATTCCAAGATTTAGTCATCGTGATTGAATCATGTAAAAAGTTATTTAGAAAGGCTGTTAGGCGATGATATTGCTTTTGATTAGATAAGGGTGAAATAAGTAGATAACTTTTTAATAATAACAAAAAAAGCCTTTAAAAAAACAAATTCCATCACTTGAGCACTAATTCAGCTGAACAAACTCAATGAAAGAGAAACATCGACAATACAAACCAATTAGATTGACTCAACAAATGCGTGATGAGTCTTTTAAAAAAAATAAAATTTTCTTAACTTATTTTATACTAACATCTTTATAAATTTTACCAAAGTGCATTTTGTCGTTGCATTAAAATTTTTCCATATAGAATCCAGAAGATCAACGACGTTACTAAAATTTTAATAAAAGTTTACGTAATTACGAAAATTAATGTTATTTGGTTCATAAAAAAAGGTTTCATTTGCATTATTATATTGAACCTAATAGATTAAAATTATGATAAAAGTATCTATCATCGCACGTGCAAAAAAGTTTGTTGCATGCTGCCATGCTTTGCTAATCAACATGTCGTTGAATAATTAAAAACAGAAAAGAATAATTAAAAAGGGAGTGGCTATAGTATCTTTAACTAAATTAAACATTATGTCCATGAGAAACTGCATTAAACAATGATTTATTGACGTTGTCTGTCTATAATCTAACTGATTGTCCTCCCCAAAGTAATTCTAACTGCCTGGATTTTACTCAAATTTAACGGTAAACAAAATAGTAAATGACAAAAAATTATTTTTTACTGTATAATCTTTCTATGAGATCGCAACTCTCCATAATCTAGAGAAAATCTCCTTTCTTCTTTTTCTTCTCCAATACAGAGCAAGAAAGCAAATAATTGTCACTTCACTACCCACTTTCTCCATGTTGTATTCATCTTTTACTAAATCGAGTTTGGAATGACTTTAAATTAGTGAATGACCTCAGTTAAGCGTCATTTGACACTAACATTTCCCAAATATTTCAGGCCTGGTTTAGTAAAGAGAGTATTTAGTATGTTGTGTATTTAATATATTGTTAAAAAATATATTTTTAATCTACTTTTTGACTATACAATCATTATAAAAATTACACAAAATACAAAATATGTTACTCTTTCCAAACAAGCCTCCAATATTTTCTAAGACATTTTGATTATATATATTTATTTAGATAGTTATTGTTTCAAACACCATATATCTATACCTTGAAAATCTAAAATTGGAGTTTACAATTCTTTCTAAAACAACTTTATATTGAGAGTTCAAACTCGAAACTTTTGTTTAAGAAGAAGAATAATATCTAACAATTCCCTCTTTTTCTAATGGTAACAAAGACATTCATAAATAAATCCAAGAAATAATATATAAACATTAATCAAGTGTCTACATTATATGTGGTCCAAAAAAGGGTGTCTAAATTATCCTCCACTAAGTCTAAAGTAGTACCAATATAAATGTTATATTACCTCTCACTGAAAATTGATGGAATTTAATATCACTGATTAAGTCGTAAGTGATATTAAGGATGGTTTATTAAAATTATTTAGTATTTTTTTGTTTCAAAGTGGAGATTGCGAAGGGTTTTTAGCAACTAAACTAATTGACAAGAAGACAAGACAATAATTCAAAAATATTTTTTTAAGGAAAAAATGGACAGGGCAATAAGGAAGACCATTACCCTCTATTTTAGGCTTCCCCCTTTTTCTGCCCAAAATCTATTTAGGTCTTTTTATGTGGGACTTCAGAGAATAATAATAATTGGGTCTTTTATGTATATGCTTTGAATACAGATCTTTATTTAGAAACTCCATTGTTGAAAAAGGAAAAAAGAAAAAAGAACAGGTTTTGTTGTGGCACCAAAATGCTTTGTGTTAGGCACATGGATCACCACCACCACCACCATCTTCAATTCTTCAACACTTCTCTCTTTTCCCTCACAAAGCAAAGAAAGTGACACACCATTGTCCTTGATATTGCATATATTATCTTGGTAGGGGATAACAGTTTTCATCTTATATTCTCCCAACCATGAAGCCAACCAGGAGTATCGCCATCACTTAGAGGTCTCCAAACTGTTAGTACAACATTACCTTTCAAGTTGTTAAACAACAATCATGGTTTCTTGGTGTATTCTTCATCACTCATCAAAAAAAAAAAATCCTGCTTCCATTCTAGTGGAGTTATTGCTAATAAGTATGCAACGTGACTGTGAATGTTTCTGCGGTCCAGGATGTTCACTTCCAGACTTTTCTTCATAACTTGATGTTGTTTGATCTTATTTTTCATACCTTGAAAGTAGAAATTTTCTTACAAGTCATTTTATTTGCTCACATGGGAATCGAACTCTCGATCCGACAATATTCCAGTGTCAATGAGGTATAAGCCCATTGAAAAGTACATATACAAGTTGAAAGGTGCAAGGATACATTTCTGACAAATGCAACACGTATTACACGATATATTACAGTACAGGAATCATCTATGAATCAGGCATCAAACTCACACCATTCCTGTAATGTTGGGGTTGCCACTCCGATGCTTTTAATGTCAGAAATGTTGGCTGTCAGCAATAAAGGGTTCATATCAGCATGAATTTCCAAAATAAACATGGTATTTATAAGCCAATCAAGAATTCAACACATAACAGCAAGCTCAAAGATTATAAACAAGAAAGGAAATGCACAATTGGTAACTAATTGCCATGCATTTTCCTACTGTCCTGTGAACATGGCATGCACGGAGAACAAAGGCATTCAGTTCTCAGGTATCAATAATCAACAGAGTTTTAAAGGAACATATAGAGAACTTTACCTTTCTTGAGAATATACGTCAAATCCTGCCAAAAAATGTTATTTTTTTATCAACTCAGCAATACAACATGGCCTAATCTATCTGATTTGTTTCTACCACAAATCCATTTTGATCTACGCAGTCAACTTGGATGGTCATCTAAAATGCAACTCAGAGGATACAGAATTTAACTGCCCTCTGGCAAGATATCTTATAAAGCATTTCAACTTCATTGGTTTCACACTTCTTTTTCTAAGCTACTACGAGTCCAATATGAAGTAATGAGTCCAAATTTAACTTCGAAACGGGTATTGTTACCACACAGTTAGTTCAGCGAGCATTGCAAGAACGTCAGCATCACATGTCAAAAAAATCAGACTCAATTTCAATCTGCCTCAGTCCATATGCGCTTTAGTATTTAGTATTTCAGGTTTAGTTTTCTCTTTAGCATACAAGCATCAATTCTATTAGCTAGCCATCAAATCCTTTGTTAAGAGCCACAAGTTTGCAGCCAAATAATCCAACATATGATATTTATGGATTGTTGTTTAAATGTTTCTTCATACTCAAATAAGCGGTTAAAGTGTCAAGCAATCAAAACAAAAATACCAGCATGCACATCAGGTGTTGCAGCAGCAGTGGCATCGACAATGACAGTAACAGATTGACAATCTAGTGCTACTGCATCATAGATCGTCTGTCTTACGCAGTTTGGAGTTTGAACACCTACACCAGCACAAATTTAGCAGACAACTAGCAAGTTAATGCACAATAACTACCCAAGATAATGATATACAAAATTACAATAGTTAGAACATTAGTGACTACACTATATCCATTTACCTGTGATTACCAAATTCTTTATTCCTTCAGTCTGAAGAAAAGAATGGAGATTGGTAGCAAAGAATGAACTGAAACGTGTCTTCACTATCTTATAATCCTCTTCTTTGATCACCAGACCATCCACTAGCTCTGCACCCTTGCTTCCCTTAATGGCCGGCCCCACTTTTTCTGCTGCATACCTATTCCGGCGAAAAGGTTCAACATCTCTTCCCAGTGAATCATGTTCTCGAATAACCTATGTTAATGTTGAAGTCGATTTTCTTGGTCAACATTGAAGCCATGATTGATAGTTGATGAACCAAAGTCGAAAT
>CAODLS011368617.1:0-13158 GCA_948243855.1 Flueggea neowawraea | reverse complement strand
TCTGTTGTTCACCTTGTTCTTGAACTTCCTCAGGTGCTTCTTCTTCTGGGACTTGGGTTTCCTCTTCCACTGACTTAATCCTTCTAAAACCATGGAAATGCGAGTTCTTGGATAGTCTCACGTTGTTCTTGAATCCCAAATGGATGTTGCTGTTGAAAGAACTGGAAACTGCAGCATGGGTTTTGAAGTGGAGGGCTGTAGCAACGAAGGGTTTGAGAGTTTTGTGGGAATTGAGTGGGCGTGTTGAAGGCAGAGCTGAGAATGTAGAGAGTGTAGCCATTGTTGGGTTTGGTAGTTTACTGTGTTTGTGCTACTGGAAGAGCGAGGCCTTTTTGATCTCTCTGTTATCCAAAATGGAGTGTGGCTATCTGTTTCATGATCAGGTGTGGTTGAGCTCATACTATGTTCGCTTATGCGTTGTATCTGAGCCGTCTGTCGCTTGGCACTAATTTGATTAATTGATAAATTTATTTCAATAAATTAAAAATGTATATAATTTTTTTTAATAGAACTATTTTATCACATAAAATTTCGACGCCAAAATTAGAAACAGCAAATAAAATTATGTAATCCATTTTTTCAATTAAATTGGCTAGACTTACATGCACATATAGTGAAAAAGTTGAGTTAATAAATTCAACTGACATTGCTGAACTAAAATTTTAAGTTGAGTGACCTTAAAAAAAAAGGACTTCAGTGATTTTACTCAACGTTTCTTGACAATTTAGTGATCATCAATGCAACTAACCCTAAAATTTTCCACATAAGGGCTCATATTATTGAGGAACAAAAATCCAACAATTAATGCTCTAATCTACTCTTTGTAAAAAGAAAATATAAATACAAAATTTCTTTTAGAAAATATATTTCTTGTTAAAATAACAGTCACAGGCAACAGAACAAACTCCGTGGTTGTTAGAGGTGGTTTGTCCATGTCTAATTTGCAGAAAACAAAATGTGTCACAATTATGACCTGCGCAAGCTTTAAGAACTGCTTAATCAAAACTGGTAATGCAACTGTTTGAACTTGAAGCTCAAGAACAAACGCAAAGATCTCATACCAAAACAGACCGATAAATACAAGTTTCATATGTAGTTTCACTAAAGTTAAAACATCAGTTACTTCCATTCAGAATCATGGAAGGGTCCAAAACACTTACAGCATCAAATAATACCACTTTATAAACCTACAACATTATAACATTCTCTTCAACTTGATTATCTGCAGAAAAGGGAAAAAGAACACGTAAGTCAGTCATATACAAAATCCAGACTGGATTAATGTTTTACTCACACCAAGAACTAAAACGTTAAGATCCTCACCCCTAAGATTGATAGCACGATTTGCTTGAGCATCAGCTGCAGAGTTTTGTTCCTTGAGAACGAAAAGGAGCAAATTATTTCAGGAAAACAAGCATAGCAACAAGCAAGAACGCTTTCACTCGCACAAATTATATGCAAAGTAGTAAACATGACTATGAACAAACAAGAAGCTGTACATTTTATCTGTGCCACAAACAACATGCAATCATGAACTTTACATGCGGCAATAACTGGTCAAAAATTGATGGCGCAGTCGTTTTAATAGCACAATGGTTTCTAAGATAAACATATTTCCATACCCTAGGAATGTGACTGATCTGAAATGATGTGAACTTATTCTTTAGCTCCCGAGCTTCCTTACACAAGTCAACCAGATTTTGGATTTTGATCTTCCAAAGACCCTGAATCTGTGCACGAGCAATACTTGTAAGCTGCGTAAGCATACATAACAGAGAAGAAAATTTGGATAATTATAAATTAACCATAGGGAAGAAACCACCAATGGAAGGAAATATACAAAATGAAAAAACATGAATTTACAGAAAAATATCAAAAAAATTTCAAGCAGTAGCTATACATTGTTCATATATATGTGCCCTCCTATGAGTCCTATGCACAGGAATGAAACAAGGAAACTATAAGATTTCTCTTGTGAGTTAGGAAACAAGTTACATAATGGAACTCAAACAAGCCATCTAAATCCCGCACTTTATTATTGAATGAAAAAGCTTTCATCTGTCTGCTTGAATTAAGAAATATTAGACCTTCCTACACTGCAATTTTATCAGTCAGGTAAGAGCTTCTTGCATTACTTCCAACTCTTTGGTTCATGAACTGAACTGCATTTCAATTTTTCAATCTGAAATCTTTTTTTATCTTTTTTTTTTCGAATTAGATTTGAATTTTTGCCATGTTTTGTTTCCAGAATTTGTAGGCAAAAATAGTAAAGAGGGCAGCCTATTTTTCTTCTCTAGTTCTCTTCTTTTTCAGGCTTAACATTTGAACAAGCAGATAACATGGAAATACATTTCTTTACCTGAATATTTCCGAACACATACATAAAGGAGTAAACACCGAACCTGCATACAGACAAGATTTGAGTCTCCTTGCACACGGATATGTTTAAATCCTTTCTTAAGTGCCTGCTTCAGTCCTAAAATCACAGCTCGATATTCAGCAACGTTGTTTGTTGCGGTTCCCACACCTTCCCGAAGTTCAAATATCTATGAAAATGAGGAATTAGTAAAGATTAAAACTTGTAAATAAAGTAGAAACTAGAGATGTATAATTCAAGCAAAATTTCATACCACACTTCCATTTCCTGACAGCAGAATAGCTCCTGCGCCAGCTGGCCCAGGATTTCCTTTTGAAGCGCCATCAAACTCAAGAATGCAAGAGGGCTAAAACCAAGTGAAACATCATTTAGTAGAACCTAGTAAAGAATCAAGTGGCTGCTTGGTCGCTTTGCACTTTAAAATGGATGAAGTTGAATCTAACATCTAGTTATTGTTGGAGCATCCATAAGACAATGTTGAAATTTAATTAGATATTTAGATGGAAGTGGCAAAAACTTCAGTCACAGATTCAAAAAGTTGTTCTCCTAGACCAGTGGAAAGTAATTTAGCATGAGCACATGAGTAGATTGTTTTTATAAAGCACATTAAGAAACTAAGCGGAATATCTCATAAATGGTATTCAACTGATTCAACTATTAGCATGCTTCATTATAATTATGAAAATATCATGAATGATAACTACCCAAATAAATTTTAGAAAACTAGAGCTGATGTGAGACATAACACACCTCACCATGGGGAACTAAGGCATGAACAGTCAATAATAAATAAAACAATCTATCCCTGCCAAGCAAGCTATAAGAACATCTCTCTTTTTTATGTGGGGAACAGCCATACAAGTGAGGTAAGCATCTTATGAAGAATGACTCACAGAACCAGAGGCAATCCTTTCAGCAAGATATGGTTCATAATTCATATGATGGTTCGGAAGGTTTGTCGAATTTGAAGTTGATAGAATAAATGGCATTATTACAACCATATTACACATGCTTATTCTTAGGTTAGCAACTTATAAAACAAGAACAAATTACTTTAGTTTCAGCATAATTGTAATTTGCCTGCTTGTTTATAGGAATAGTAGCCCTTGAAGTTGATCCAATAATATCCTGCAAACCAACAAGCAGGTGCATAATAGTGATGGTTAGTGCATAATAATCAAGCAAAAACCATAAGTATGGCATTATTACAACCATATTACACATGCCTATTTTAGGATAGCAACTCATAAAACAAGAACAAATTACTTTAGTTTCAGGATAATTACTGTAATTTGCCTGCTTGTTTATAGGAATAGTTGCCCTTGAAGTTGATCCAATAATATCCTGCAAACCAACAAGTGGATGCATAATAGTGATGTTTAGTACACAATAATCAAGTTTCTATCGTCAAATATCTATGACCTTAACTCTGAAAATGCAAGGCTGTAATTACAAAACTATATAAATATTGTGTTAGATCTAATAGTTACAAGCAACAAAATATCTTTCATTAACAAAAGTTGGTTTTGAAGTGAGAAACTTCTAGTTCTACCGCCAATCAACTTCCAAGGTCCATTCTTATCCAGGAAATCTTCATTTATATTAAATTAAGACTGCCAACATTTTTGTTCTTTTTCACCAATGAAAAGACAATAGCTTTCATATATGGCTGCAGAGAAGAACCAACAGATTATATGCGCAACAGGAAAATATGCATAACTTTTTCAAGGAAATTGTTGGTATTCTCAAAATAGAATCAAGAGTATTCACAAAACATCACTATGAATGACGAGAATTTTAATCTTTTGACTTGTTTCTTTTAATGTAGACACAGAAAGCAAACAAATGATATCTTGTAAACAAGAATAGCAACATTATTAATAGTACCATAACTTAAGCCATTCTTTATATGGTCATTATTACACTGGCCAATGATATGAGTGCAGTAAGCCCTTTAAACTACGGATGATTAATCCCAATGTGGAAGTACTTAAGATATCGCACAATGATGAGAAACATAACTAAAAACTATTTCAGGTCACAGCATCAACTGTAATGCCCCCCTCACAGAACAATAAATTCTCTTATTTCCATTTATTCTCATCTTTTTTTTTTAAATCAGGATTTTGAGGGGAAACGCAGAAACAAATAAAAAGTTGGGGACAAGATATGCAACCTGGAAAGGGCAAACAACAAGACCACCAATAAGATCGTTTCGAACATTTGCCACATTGATAGAATAGGCAGCATTGCTGAGCCCGCCTGAACTCAGGTACTCTTCAGTCTCCTTAGCCAAACCATAACCTTTGAACACTCTCACAGAAGAATTGGATGCCTAAACAAGAAACCAAAGCCCACAGAAACCAAATTAACCAGCAATAAAACAAACAATAGAAGAGACAAACATTAGAACAAGTAATGGTATAGCAAGATTTTTTTTTATTAAAAAAAAAAGACAACATCCGGAACAAAACAAATGAAAAGCCATCAAAACCCTAAACAAAGCAACATAAAATTCTTTTACTTTTCCTAAAGCACATTCCATAGAGAAATCAATGCAAAACGACAAAGAAGTGAACTTTTCTATAAATCAAGAAGACCCATGTAATGATCGTCAGCTGGGTATGCATGCATTAGTAGAAAATAAAATTGAAGTAGTAACTGAAAAGAAGAAGAGAGATGGGCACTTACAGACGACCCAATAAAAGCCTGGCAGTCGCTCAAGCTCTTATAAACACCAGCAATATCCCCTTTCTGTACAATGTAAAAAGCATCCTTCCCTTCAGCCATATCACTGTCCTGTACACAAAATCACAGCAGTAATCATCAAATTAAAGAGTGTTTCAACCAACCAGCATGTCAAAGCAACAATGTTTACAAAAAACCATCAAGAAAAAACACCTTTGAGAAGTAGAGAAGCTCTGTTTGCAAGAGAAAATTCGAGAAGTATGAAGCTCTGTTTGTTAGATTTTCTCAATTGTTAGCAACAGCATACATTATATTTAATAAAACATATAATATATAATATTTTATTAAAAATATTATTTTTTATTTTTTTATTCATCACTAATTATATACTGAAATATGAAATGACCTCTCTCACTTTTCTTTGAATAACTTCACTGGGAGGAGTGAAGTGCTTTTTGAATTTCAAGAGTCGTTTAGTCTTGTCAGTAGTCAAGGGAGCCCAGTGAGTGTAGGTTTTGTAAACAAGTTGGCTACGAGTGGAGTTGAGGCTTCTTTGCGTTTTGGCGGGGACTCTAAAGACGAAATTTCCAGTGTGCTACATTCTCTAAATTTAATTTGCTTTTTTGGTCCTCTGTCTTTGACACTAATTTGATTAGTTGTCAAATTGTTTAAATAAATTAAAAATGTACATATTTTTTAAAAAAAATTATTTATGAGGCAATTACATAAAAATACACAAAAAAATTATTAAAGTACACAAACACAACAATATTAAAAATTATTTCAAAAATAAAAGCACAGAATAGTGCAATTTCACAGATGTCACAATCTGACCATTTTTTGATCTCGTGTTAGAAAGTTAATCACGCCATAAAATTTGACCAATTGTAAAATGAATACAAAATGAGAACATACTGAGTATAAACGAGTGTAAAATAAAAATAAATTGAATACAAAATAAGCAAATACATATAAAATTGAATACATACTAAGCATTTTGACCACTAAGAAATGAGTTCATAACGAGTACAATATCAACAAATACATCCAAAACGAGTGTAAAAATCAGCACGAGACAAATAAATTACTAGGACAAATTGAGTACAATACAAAATAATTTGAAAAATTATTTAATTTTTTTTATTATGCAATAAAATTATGAGTATAAAACAAGAATGTCACCAACAAATACTTATAAAAAAGTACAAAAAATGAGTACGAAGAGAAAAGGTCAAAAAAATATTTTTAATTAGTTATGTTATTTGGTTAAATTATGAGTACAAAATGAAAACAACACCAATAAACTGACAAAAAATTGTACAAAATGAGTACAAGACAAAAAAAATTACAAAAACTATTTTAATATTTTCTTATTATTCGATAAAGTTAGTAATTTGGTTTAATTTGATTTCAATATTTAGAACCAAAACAATTTCAATTGGTTTCATTCAAATTCAATATTTAGAACTTTTTGTAATTATTAAAAAACTGTAATTATACTTCTAGCTATATTTTGTAATTTTACAAAGTAGAAAAGGCTAAAATGTAAGTTTTAATTGGGGTTGTAGCTAGGTTTTGAAACCTTAGATGCCACCCATCTCCTGTCGCTCCTCCCTATCCCACCAACGTCCAACAACATTTCCACAACCACCGTCATGCCTCCTCTCTCTCTCACACACACACATACACTTTCGTTCACATCGCATCGATCTCTTGCTCTCTCTCTTCGTTTGGTGATGCGATTAATGAAGTCATTAACGAGCTCGTCAGTCTTCTTCGCAACTCGTGATTGCACTTGATTCTTTTTTGTTGGATCGAGGAGGAGATAAAGAGACAAAAGACGAGAAAGAAATGGACAAGTGAAACGGACTAAGGAGGAGGACCAAGGAGAGAGAAGAGAGAAAGAGAAGTCATGCATAGAGAGAGCGGAGAAAGACACAAAGAAGTTAGAGAGAAGGAGACACGATAGAGAAAGAGGAGATGAGAGAGAAAATGACAATTAGAATGAGACACGTATAGCGCGTGCATTTTACACACTTGGTGCATTTGAGAAATTTTAATTATGATTGGTGTATAATAGATATTAAAAGGCATTACTAAACTTTAAATATAAAAAAAGATAGATATTTTATCGCTTAAAATTGGAAAGCCAAAATAAAAAACTATGCAAATAATTTTTTTTGTAATTCATGTTTCATAGTAGAACATGTCCACAAGTATTTTTTTTATCATACTCATTATTACATTATATTTTATATACATTGGTATTTTTTATTTTTTTTAAAAAAATTATTAATAAAATATTAAATTAAAGAGTTAAATAATAAGTTTTGTTAAGTCAAAAGTGGAATTTAATTTTGAGTTAAGTTCGTTAAATTAAATAAAATATAATAGAGAGTGAAATAAGAAGCATTGTTGGACATACTATTGCTAAGGACTTATTCGAGAACAACATTTATGTCTTTAGCATATAGCATTTAATATTGTTTCTTGTTTTTTTTACAAAAGTGATGTCATTTTCTCTATTATCTCATTATTCAGAAACTTTTTATCTGTTAAATTTTACACTTTCCAACACAAAGCCTTAATTAGCAAAAATCACAAACTTTTCAAGCACAAACTCTTCCTAATTAAAATTTAAAACAAACTTATACATAGAAAGGATCTTATCAAAGAGAAAAAAATATGTGCCTGGATGGTTGTTCTCAATGTGCATGAAATGCATATAACAGTAGCAGAAATTTTATAATTTCTGTTGGAATAGAGCTAAAAAAGCTTTACTAAATTGGAACCAATAAGCATTATTCAAATTTAATATATATAGAAACTTCTTTAAGAAAATATAACTCCTGTCACATAACAGTCACAGGTAACAAAACAAACTCTGTAGTTGGCAGAGGTGGTTTGTCCATGTCTAATTTGCAGAAAACAAAACGTACCACAATTATGACCTGCTCAGGCTTTTAAGAACTGCTTCATCAAAACTGTAACTGTCTGAATTTGAAGCTTAAGAACAAACACAAAGACCTCACACCAAAACAGATAGATAAATAAAACAGTTAACTAATATGCTTCCATTAAAGTTTGAACATCAGTTGCTTCCATTCAGTATCATGGAAGGGTCCAAAACATTTACTAAACCAAATACTACTACTTTCCTAACACTTATGAAGGCCAAGGCTGGGACATGATATATTAAACTGCTCTTCAATTTGACCATCTGAAAGAAAGAAAAGAAAAGAATAGGTAAGCCAATTATGTACAAAATCCAGAGTCAATTAATTTACTCACACCAGCAACTAAAAAGTAAAAACATTAAGATCCTCACCCCTGAGGTTGACAGCCCGATTTGCTTGAGCATCAGCTGCAGAGTTTTCCTCCTTGAAAACGAAAAAGAAGTACATTATTTGCATATCAACATGCAAGAACGCGCTAACAACACGCATTACACATTAAATGTAAAATCATAAATAACATGATTATGAAGAGACAAGTAGTTGTACATTTTATCTTTGTCGCAAACAACATGCAATGATGAACCATATTAGCGTTGCTTATGAATGCAACACAAGACAATAACTAGACAAATTGACAAAGCAGTCTTTTAAGTACACAATGGTTTCGAAGTACTTGCAACAATAATGCACTTCATATCATAAGTCGTCTAATTTGCAAGTGAAGATAAATATTTCTACATACCCTAGGAATTTGACTGATCTGAAACGAAATGAACTTGGTCTTTAGCTCATGGGCTTCCTTATACAAGTCAGCCAGATTTTTGACTTTTGATTTTGCAAAGACCCTGAATCTGTGCACAAGCAATACCCGTAAGCTGCACAACCATACTTAACAGAGAAGCAAATTTGGATAAGAAATTACAGAGAAGAAACCACCAGCAGAAGAGAACATACAAAATGAAAAATCATGAATGATAATTTTACAGAAAAATTATCAAAAGATTTTCAACCATGCGCAGAATTAAAACAAGCAAAATATAAGATTGCTCTAGCAAGTTAGGACACAAGATGCACAATGGAACTCAGACAAGACAACTGATTTGTGCACTTTATTATTGAATAAAGAAACTTCATTTATCTCTCTGCATTAAGAAGCATTAGACCTTCCTAAGCTGCAACTTTATAAGTCAGTTAAAAGCTTCCAGACTCCAGTATTCCTTGACTCTTTAGTTCATGAACTGAGCTGCATTTCAATTTTTCAATCTGGATTCTTTTTTCTTTTTTTTTTTCTCGATTAAATAGAAATGCATTTTTCAATAGTAAAGAGGGCAACCAATTTTTCTTCTCTAGTTCTCTTTTTTTTAGGCTGATCACTTGAACAAGCAGTAAACATAGATATACATTTTTCTAAGTATAATTGCTAAATATTTAAAAATACAGGCTAGAAGGGAGTAAACACCAAACCTGCATACAGACAAGATTTGAGTCTCCTTGCACATAGATGTGTTTAAACCCTTTCTTAAGGGCCTGCTTTAGTCCTAAAATTACAGCTCGATATTCAGCAACATTGCTTGTTGCAATGCCCACACCTTCGCGAAGTTCAAATATCTATAAGAACAAACAATCAGTTAATATCAGACCATACAAATTTAATGAGAAGCCGGAAATGTATTAATCCAAGCAAAACTTCATACTGCACTTCCATCTCCTGACTGTAGGATAGCTTCTGCACCTGCTGGCCCCAGATTTCCTTTTGAAGCACTATCGAACTCAAGAATGCAAGAGGGCTAAAACCAAGTAAAACATCATTTAGTGGAGCCTGGTAAAGAATCAATCGTCTGCTTTGTGTCCAGCTGTGAAGCTTGGTTGCTTCACGCTTTGACATGAATGGAGTTGAATCCAATGTCTGGTTGTTAGTGGAGTATCAATATAGATAATGTTGACATTTAACTAGCTATTCAGATGAAAGTGGCAAAAATGTCAGTCATAGATTCAAAAAGAAGTCTTTGCAGGTCAGTGAAAAATAATTTAGCATGACCACGTAAGTAGATTTTTTTTTTACAAAGCACATTAAGAAACTAATCAGAATATCTCATTCGTGGTATTCAACTGATTCAACTATGTAGCATGCCTCATTATAATTATGAGAATATCACAAACGATGACAACCAAAATATATTTTAGAAAACTAGAGCTGGTGTCAGACATAACGCACCTCAGCACTGGAAATGAAGGCATAAACAGTCAATAATAAATAAAAAAGTTTATCCCTGCCAAGCAAGGAATAGGAATATTCCTCTTTTTTAAGTGGGGAACAGACATACAAGAGCGGTAAGGATCTTATGAAGAATGACTCACACAACCAGAGACAATAATTTCACAAAGCTCTTGATCATAATTCCTATAATGGTTCAGGGGATCTGTTGCAGTTGAAGTTGATTGAATAACCTCCTGCAGAAACAATAAACATGGCACGATAATAATCATATTACTCATGCCTCTTCTTAGGATAACAACTCATAAAAAGAGAGGAAATTACTTTGGTTTCAAGATGATTATTGTATTTTGAATGCTTGTTTATAGGAGTAATTGCCCTTGAAGTTGATCCAACAACATCCTGAAAACAAGTGAGTGCATAACAGTGACTGTCGGTACAAAATAATCAAGTTTTTATCAATTATCTATGACCCTAACTTTGAAAAAAGCATGGAAACAATTACAAAGTCTATATATCTATTATGTTTTTGATCTAATAGTTACTATTAATCAAATATCTTTCAGTTACCAAAAGTTGGTTTTGAAGTGAAAAACTTTTAGTTCTACCGCCAACCAACTTCCAAGGTCCATTTTTATCCAGGAAGTATTATCTTACATTTGAATCTCAACATTTTGTTCTTTTTCACTAATAAAAGAGACAATATAGCATCCATATATGGCTACCAAGAAGAACCAACAGGAAAATACGCACAACAGGTAAATATGCATAACTCCTTCTAGGAAAATGTAGATACTCTAAAAATGGAATTAAGAGTGTTCTCACAACATGACTATGAATGATGAAAAGTTTAATCTTTTGACTCTTTCACTGTAGTCACAGACATCACAAAATGATATCCTGTAAACGAGAAGAGCAACTTATTTGATAATGTCCCATAACTTCAACCATTTTTGATATAGTAATTATTGCATTGACTGATCAAACAAGAAATAAGCACTTTAAATTAAAGATAATTAATCCCAAAATGGAAATACTAAGATATCTCACAACAACGAGAAACGTGACAAACTATTTCGGCCATAACTATAAGATGATCAAATATAACGCCCTCCTCAAAACATGGCAAGTTCTCTTATTTATACTTGCAATCATTTATTCTTTTTGAATCAAGATTTTGAGCGGAAAAGGAAAAACAGAACAAAGAAAAAGTTGGAGGGCAAGTAATGCTAACCTGAAAAGGGCAAGCAACAAGATCACCAAAAGGGCAAGTAATGCTGTAATGATATTATTTTTTTTTTTGTTTGAAAGGCGAACACCCAGAACAAAACAGATAGTGCCATCCAATCTTAACCTTGGTAGATCATATACAGCTAAAATGAAAAGCCATCAGAACCCTAAAGCCAAGAAACATAAAAAAAATCTTTTTTTAAAAAATGCACAATGGAAAATATTCCATGGAGAAATCAATGCAAAACAACAAAAGAAGTGAACTTTTCTATAAATCAAGAAAACCCATGTAATGATCTTCAGCTGGGTAGGCATGCAGTAATAGAAAACGAAATTGAAGTAGTAACTGAAAGAAAGAAAGTTAAAGGCACTTACAGACGATCCAATAAAAGCTTGGCAGTCACTCAAGCTCTTATAAACACCAACAATATCCCTTTTCCGTACAATGTAAAAAGCATCCTTTTCTTCAGGCATGTCACTGTCCTGTACACATAGTCACAGCAGTAACCATCACTTGAAGTCTGTTTAAACCAACCATTATGTCAAAGCAACAATCTTTACAAAAAACCATTAAGAAAAAACCGCTAAAACCAAAACATGATCACATTAGACAGCCTAATTTAACAATGCAGATTGCAAGAGAATTAGAGAAGTAGAGAAGCTTGGACCTGTTGGTTGATGTTCTTTAACTTCTTTGAGTAGCTTTCTGAAGGAAGAAGTGGAGCGGCTTTTAAATGTAAGAGTCGGGAAGCGGAGAAGTTCTCAAGTCTAGTGTGTAGGCTAATGCAATGAGTGCGTTCTGAGACGTGACCGAAGTTAGCTACAAGTGGTGGAGTTGAGGCTTCTTTGGCGGGAAAATACGAAGGACACACTACAAGAAGTGGTCTGTATCCGCTATCCACGTCGTAGTTAGAGTTAGTCAGTCATGGGTCAATGAGGCCACCAAACAATGAACAAGTAAATTCAGTGCATCTTAATATAAGTTACATGAACCAAACGAGGCATAAGATAAGATTTGAGAATTAAATTGTACATGTTTCATATTTTGATCATATTATTAACCATGAGAATGCTAAAACTCCAAAAAGATCAGTTAAACAGACTATTCTCTATTCTATATTGCTTGAATATGGTTATGAACAGATGATAAGTTCGTTACAATGGGCAACACATTATGGACCGAAAAGAAATAATACACAATTCTTTCGTTCATATTATGCTAAAAATTGCTGCTCCAAAGAAGCTTACGGCTGTTTGACTTTGACCAATCCAATGAGATAAAAGATTGACCACCATTTTGCCTTGGTGGTGGCAGCAGCATTGACACCTGATTCAGCAGGACTGTATTGGACATGAACAAGGAGCAAAATCATAGGTTGAGAGTCCATTTGTAGAATTTGCAAGGCTCTACAGTGTTTCTTCGACGAAACATTTTTGTCAATGCCAATATGCTTGAAATCACCAAGTCCATTTAGAATCTTCGTGGCCAAGTATGTCTCGGTGGACCTAAACGTGCCAAAAAAGCTTCTGATGATCTACTAAGTATTTCTGAAAGTTGTAACATACATATTCGGCGACAGTCATAGATCTCTGTTAGCTGGTACAACCTTCAGTAACTTGGCAAGGTCATAGGACTTGAAGTTTTTGCCATAGCATAAGCTAATATCCAGGGCTGTCATTCCATCCTGAAA
>CAODLS011368599.1:0-14422 GCA_948243855.1 Flueggea neowawraea | reverse complement strand
GAATAAAATGTATTATTGGTATTATAGTTAATTATTGAATATAACAAAATTTACAAACCAATTGACGGGATAAAATAACGAATTAAAAACAAAATTTTGAAAAAAAAAAGAAAACAGGAAACCAAACCGAAATCGAATCGGCGGTTAAACTGGAACCGAAATCGAACCGAACTGAAACCGGACCAAACTGTGAAAATCACGGTTCGGTTCCGGTTCTTATATTTGACAAACCGGAACCGCCGGTTCCGGAACCGGCAACAACTCTAGCAACATGGCTAACGACAACCCTAGTAGTTGGGCTATATCAAACATTAGTATACCAAAGGATACATGCCTCGTAGCACAGGTGTCCCCATATCAAAAACCAAATCGTACTAACATATAGTACAAAATCCATAACATGCAATCCATCATTTAAAATCAGAGAAAATATATATAATACATATATATCACTTTCAAAACGAATACTGATTATTACACATATAACCAGTTTATATCTTAATCAATCCTTAGATAAGTCCATTTTTCAATTTATATCCAACATATCAAAAACTAGTAAATAGAAGTTCGAGACACAGTCAATGTGTTTGAAGCTGTTATTCACTCACCTGGAAATCCAAGTGGAAACACCAGTCAAGCTCCACTAGTCGGCGGCTGATCTCACTGGCAAGAACAGGAAGATGTATACATACAAACAGAACAAATATCAAAATGTGGTACTGTAGCAATACCAAATGCATGATATGAAAATGCAAATGTAAACCCTCGAAGTTGCCCAAATTATAATCCGAAAGTGAATCTATCACTATCGATTCAAAATTCAAAATCTGCATAAAATTACAGTTTGATTCCCGACTGATGTAAAATTACGTTTTAGTCCTCGAGACTCAACAAATTGTAAAACAATTCCCGAGGGGTCTTGGGATTACCAATTCACATTCCATAAGTCAGAATTCTCAAATTCAACTATCAGAAATCGCGAATTAGCATTTGATTCGTAAAATTACAAGTCAGTTCCTATGATTTCAAAAATCAGAAATCTATACCTCAGCTTTCTAAAATTTAAAATCTGTCTGCGACAGAAATTATTTGCAAAAACACCCCAAAATCTGTAGGGACAGAAAATATTTGCAAAAACTTCAAAATTACGCTCCGCTCAATTTCCGATGAAATCAGACATACATTCTGACTCAAATTCACCCCCTGAACACGAATCTAACCTCAGATTTCACAAACAACCATCACAATTAACCTAAAATCATCAAACCCAAACCTAACTCTAGTTCTTCCAAAAAGTCACCAAATCATTTGATTTAAAACTTGAACCATGTTCATATACGTCACTTCTAACTTATTATAACATCCCTTAGCATTCATTAACTCAAAATCACAAGAAATTCGAACCCTAGATGGATTTCGGTCAAAACTGAAATTCATGAATTAATGCATGAAAACGAGTTTAAATTGATTGATAATGAAAACGAGTTTCTACTTATGTTTTGATAATGAACAAAATTTGGTAAATTGATTGATCAAATGTGTACTAAATAAGGCTGCCAAAAGACGAAATTATTTAAAACAAAGAATTGTTACTCGAGTACGAATGATAGTCACTTTAGTAAGTGTGGTGTTAAAAAGAAAATGGTTTCCAAGAGTCACTCGAGTAGAATCAAATCTCACTCGAGTAAGTATGAAGTTACTCAAGCAAGTCTAGAAGTTACTCGATCAAGCTAAGTGCTCATAATACATGGTTTCAGAAGTTACTCGAGTAAGAACAATGTCCAAAGATCCACTAGATCACAAATTTACTTGAGCAAGCTCAGGGATCACTCGAGTATGCGAAGACTGAATTGGGTTTCACTCGGGTAAACTGTTATAACAGAGGGTCCACTGTTTTGTGAAACATGAATCAGAAAATTAACAATGTGCATAAAAGAAAATCAACAAAGTGGGTAGAAGGAAAGGTTACTCAAGTGGAGTTTTTCTCACTCGAGTGAACATGTTTTTTGATCTGATATATTCAAGTCAATCAAGTTTGATATGGAAGGAAATCAATGCACATCGGTTAGAAATCTTCAATTACTTAAGTGGATAAGAATTCTCACTCGAGTAAGTCAAGCCAGAAATACAACGTCGATAGACATTATTGGAGTTACTCGAGTGGACCTTTATGTCACTCGAGTGAGCACTGAAAATGAAAGAAAATCAAGATTCATTTCACACTCCAACGGGCAAGAATGAGTCACAATGGCTAGTAAAATTCCAAGAAGTATAAATACACTTCCAGAACAGTAGAGGTACAGATAACAATGCATCTTCAATCCATTGTAACCCCAATTTAAGATTTACTTATAGTTCTTAGTGAAACAAGTGTACTTATTGTTAATTTTGATTTTCACAGCTTGTATCCTCGTTCAAATTTATTGGTAAGTGATTTGTTTGTTTCAAATCAGAGAGTTTGAGAGGTTGAGAACAAAGGTAAATCCTAGGTTGGTTTATTCTTGAACCGGAATCAAGAATTGTAAGAGTTATCACTTAGCCTCAAAGTGAAAGTTGTAACAAATGATTGAAAATAGTGGAAATCCTAAGTGGTGATACTTAGGTAGTGGACGTAGGCAAGAGTTAGACCAAACCACTCTAAATTCTCTATGTTTTTTGATGTTTGCTTTTATTTGTGTGTCAAAACTCGAAAAGAATTCAAAGTCGAAACACCACACTATTCAACCCCCTTTTAGTGTGGTTATTGTTCTTTCATCATTAACACATTCATCAAATGATGATGAATGTATAGGTTCTTTTTGATGCCGTAGGTTGGCTCTTTCCCAATCATCGAGGCAAACTTGAGCTTTCAATGATTCAGACCCAATCTTGATCTTCTTTCATCTAAAATGTTGCCCCCACTGCTAAATGTTTGTTCAACAGATACAGTTGATGTTGGAACTGCAAAAAGTTACTTTGCAATAATTGCTAGAGTAGGAAATGTTACCGTATGCCTTTTCCACCTCTTCAAAGTTTGAAATTTGAAAATGTATCATCACTAAACTCAACAATTGTCGTTATATAAGTTTCGACCTTTGAATGTGAGTTTGATCTAGGTTTCTTCCTCCTTTCATTTAAAAATTTGTTACCTCATTTGATTGGTTCAGAAGAGGAAGGCGGAATCATGAACGTAATTGATTATTTACTAGTGGGAGCAATAACATATGCTTCATACAATTCATTGCACAAATTTCTTACCTTAGAAATTATAATTGTTATGTCAATTTTTTCATCATTTTCTAATCCTAACAACTCATAATAGTTAGTCAAACAATCAAATAAACTATCAAATTTACACCTAGAATTAAATATCATAATAACAAGAAAAATTTCAGGAGTAAATTTATAATAACGCAACCATTTGTTTCTCATTTCAAAAACAGCATAACAAATTTCTTCAATCTGGATTCTTTTCATTAATGCACCGGCCACATTCATTACTTCTATTAAAAATTGATTCAAAGTTGATTTATAAACATTACTAAATGTATGAGTAGCATCATTAAAAACTTGTAAAATATTCAAAATTGAACTGCAAACATTCCACACAGTTGGAAAAATATTGTGTTGTTGAATATGAGTTGATGCAAAAGAACACAATAAATTTCTATATTCAAAAAATTAATTAAGTAATTTAAAAGTCGAATTCCAACAACTAGAAACATCTTTTGAAAAACGTCTTGGAGTTTTAGCATTAGAAGTGCAAAAATGTGTCCATTCTTTTGTAACTCGAGAGTGTACCCAAATATGAGAAATAACATTTCTAATTGGATTTATAAAAATGTTAAGTAAATTCAAACCATCTTGAACACATAAATTTAAAACATGACATGCACATCTAACATGAAAAAATCTTTCGCCAAAATTTAGTTGACAAATTCTTTTCAATTTACTAGTCGAAGCATTATTAGTCGATACATTATCAAAAGAAATCGAAAAAATTCTATTAAATAATTTATATTCTTCCAAAATCTGTTGAATTAATCTACAAATATTTTGAGCATTATGATTATCATCAAAACATCGATACGCATGAACTTTTTTTTGTAAAACATCGTTTTCGTCAATCCAATGATAAGTAATACCCAAGTATGAATGAGTTTATCAATAATCACTCCAAATTTCACTACAAATAGAAACATGAATGTCATTACTTTGAAAATATTTTATCAATTCAATTTTTTATTTTTTAAACAACTTGAACAAATTTCTTTTCAAAGTATTTCTAGGAACTAATTTAAAACTAGGATTGACAAAGTTTTGACAAAATCCATTAAAATCTAATCTTTCACCAAAACTAAAAGATAAATGATCAATAGTTATCATTTTAGCTAATCCAGATCTACAATTAGTTTCATTATATGGAATAATTGGTTAGAGTTTGAAAACAAAAAAAAGTAAACTTGGTGATTTGAGTTTGATTGCTACTCAAAGTAAGTATTTTGTTTGTAAATGTCGAATGAAAATACCATATCCATTTCTATGTTTGAATTTGTAAATCTAATTACAATAGTTACAAGATATGTCAAACTTACCATCTTCTCTTGGTGTCTTTTTGAAATGAACCTTGAAAATATAAGAATTCGAAATTTTTCCACATCCCTTTTGTGTGGGAGACGGGTTTCACCCTCTTGCGTTTGCAAATGCGCATTCATCTCAATTCAAAACTTCTATTTTTACCAAAATCACTTGCCATTTTTTTTTTGTCTAAAAACAAAGAATTATCAAAAAAATAATTTTGAAAAGGTATGACAATGCAAAAATATAACTATGTTAATAAAAATAATATAATGAAAATTTATTATACTTAAAAAATTATGGTAACAATAATTAATTTTTTGTATTACTAAGAATGAATATGGTAAAAAAGTGAGAGAGTTTTGAGATTGAATTGAATGAGAGAATTTTGAGAGAGTATAGAATGGAAGAAATTGTGTGAGAAAATTGAGAGAGTGTGAGGTATGTATAGAAGAAAATTGAAAAAAAAAAAATTAAAAAATTTCCAAAATTGGACTGTTGGCAACGGTCCATAGGTGGCCTGCGGTTTGCAAAAATGGGCTAGCAGTTTTGGGTTGTTGAGCAGCTGGTTTGAAGAAATCTTGAACCTGAAATGGACCAGATTTGTGCGGTTTGGACGGTTCCAATTTGGGCATGTCCGATTTTGGACCAAACCGCCGATTTGGTTTAAGAATAGTCATGTCTAACTACAGTCGATCTCATTAAGAGTTTATAAACAGTAAATGTTCCCAAGCAGAAACAGTAATAAAATTGGGAGGGGGAGGGTTACAACGATTGAAAATAATTTCAATGAAATTGAAATGAAGAAAGCAACAGTAATCAAAGTGGTAAAGTCAATAGAAGAAAGCATTCGTCTCTGATATGTTATATTTGATGTGTCATTGAAATAACCATTATCATTGAAATTCCAGTTGATCATTACATTAATAATTTTTTGAATAATTGCATTTATATGTCGTTACATTAATCAAAGTAAATTAAGAATTACGAGTAAAATTATTTAATATTTTTATGGATACCAATGATACCATGTAACCGAATAGACATATAAATAATTAGTATCTATTTTTATCACTCAAATAATTATTATTTTAGACATTACATCAATTTAAGATAGTGATAATATGATATATAGTATATACTATATATTATCTTATATACAAACAGTTACGTGCACATATATGAGCAGTGGAGGACCTAAGGGGGGTCCGGCATGGCCCAGTGACCCCCCGGTTCTGTGGTCTCTTAGCATATAATACATGTATATGGTTTATTTATAGTTTATTCATAGTTTATGATATATATTTATAGTATTATATGATAAATTTACATATTATATATAACATATGATATTTACCAACTATAAAATGCTACTTTATTCTCTGTCGGAATCCCACTTGAATTTTATTTTGCGTCCGTCACTGTATATGAGTATATGTATGAGGAGGATAAGTGTTGGTCAGATTAATAGGAGAAGCCAATAATAAAAACTTCTAAAGCAATCTCTAGGAACAATTGAGAATTTAGAGAGAAAAGAATTAGGATCACTTGAGTCTCCAAAGAATTAGTTACACTATTTATTCTGATCTTATTACAAATCAACAGTTGAGATATGCTCATCTAATTGCCTAACAAAGTTTCCCGCTTAACTATTTATATCTTCTATACACTTCTATACAACTATGACATATTCTATAGAACTATGACAGCGACAATACAATTAAGTTTGTAATAGTAAGACTATATTGAAACCTTATTTATACTCTTATCTATACCCGTTTAAAGCAGATAATATTTACATAATTAACAGGTAACCTGACGAGTAGGGAACTGATTGCCACCCTTACTTCGTAGCCTATATCCGTTTCTACACAATTAGAATCCGGTTTTGCAAAATATCTCTTTGTTGGGTTGAGTAGATAATTTTATTTTAATCGTAGGTGATTTTCAAGGGTTTCGGTTGTCAGGTTTTTACTGGTGTAGAAAGATGACAGAGTGTACGAACAGCGACAAACACGTAGCTTCAACTACTGGACCTATTGCTCCCAGTTACATACATTACAACGGCTTTCACTGTACATACGTTTGAACGTGATTTATCTGTATTTGGGTATAAATAACCAGTCCCTACAACTCCCTTGAGACTACTCGCATCGCAGCTTTCTTTGTGGCTGCTGTTTTCCTCTGCTCCTTTTCAGGATCCTTCTACAGATCCCAGGTTTAACTTTTTTATGTTTTTCTCTCCTTTTCTGTATCTTGGTAGGTCTCCATTTTCCATATAGAAGGTTCTGTTTCCAGTTTCTCTCATTATACGTCTTTTCATTCTGTAATGTATGCAATTCTGTGTTAAAGGGTCTTGAATGGTGCTGAAAGCTGCAATTTTCTGTTTGTTTGGTGGGAAAGTTGAATAATAAAGAAGAAAAAGTTCATTAAATCCGTCTGTGTTAAAGAAAGATTGATACATTTCCATAAATAGGGTCGTTCAAATTTTTTGAAAAATTTTTGTTTTTATGGTATGGATTCTCAAATTCATATGATTGCTCCTAACAAAATAAGTTACCATTTCAGGAATCTTGAGTCAAAAACAACCTGCCATAAGAAGCTGATTGCCAACAAATTGGGAAGCAATAATCTTTATTAGGACGAATTGCACGAGCTTCCTCATTTACATTCAGGTTTGTTTCTCAAGTTTTTTTTTTGTTAATTTTGCAATGCCTATTTTTCGATTTTACTTCATTTTTGTTCCATCAGAGCTTACTGAGAGTAGGTATAGAGAACATGAAGAATTCAGTATCTGAGCAGAGTTTTTACATCGAAAGCGAAGAAGAGGATGATGAAGAGGAGGAACTTAACGGAGAAGGAGATGACAATGAAGATTGTAATGAATCTGACTCTGATGAATCTATGGATAATAACCGGGAACAGAGCAAAACCGGTTCTTACAACACCTCTTGGCCTCAGAGTTACAGGTTCTTCCTCTGTCTTTCTTTGGGTCCCCTGTTTTAACTCTGTTTTTCTCTGCTCTGTTTTGCCTTGTTATTTGGTGCCATATTCAGTTTGGTCTCAGTATTAACCTATGATAAATGACAATTGAACAATCTGATAACTTAATTTTTTCGTGATTAGTGGACTAATGAGACTAAACTGTGATTTTTTGATTGATGTTGCAGGCAATCCATTGATCTATACAGTAGTGTTCCATCTCCAAGTTTGAACTTTTTGGGCACTCCGACTCTGTCAAGACTAGGAAGTTCATTCCTTTCTTCTTCGCTAACACGAAGACACACCCCCGAATCACTTCCTTCTGTGATTAAACCTCTTTTACAAACCCCGGAAGATGAACAATTGCCGCAACATAGGCGTAGTTCTCATGGAATCCTTCCTCCTCCGATTCCATCAAGAAAGCCTTCTACAATCAAGAAAGATGAGAAACCATCCGCCATTTCTCATGAACTTCCCATGTCACGGCAAAGCTCTTTCGGACAGGCTGTGCTCAATGGTAAGTTCACTTTACCCCGTTTCACACAATTACACGTGACATAAACAAAAAGATACAAATCGTGTAAGTATATTGTATCATAACCATGTAGAAGTAACCCTATAGTCGTGTCAGAAATTGCTGGCTCTATATTGTCTTGCAGTCCAGGCTAGTTTATTTGGGTTAGTCAAAGAGTTGCTCCTTGAAAGTAAAAAAATTGAAGGTTTTATTTGAAATGTTTTTAAGTTCACTTTTATAAAATAGGATCACATCAAAACAGTGACATTGTTGTTGTTGTAAGATCCAAACAGGGCCCTATGGTGCCACTTGCAATCTCAGGATTACTATGGTCGCCAACTAGCCTGATCTAATCCCATGTCGACGTTAAAGGGTCCACACACACCAATCATGATGCATATATTATGTTTTTTTGCTTACATCACCCACTACTAATTGAAGCTCCCTGCTGTTTATGTTATGTCAGCCATTAACTTTCTCTCTTTCTTTCATCTGCAAATCTATTTAAACGATTTTCTTATTTCAGTTTCTACTATAGTTAATTTTCAAAAGCATTTGCTTGTAAAACGAGTTAAATCGGATTGTTAATGAGAAAATTATCTTATTATCCTAAATATTTGATATTGACATATTATTTACTGTAGCTATGAAATCATGGTGTGAAACAGAGCAACGTTATTTTCTTTATTCACATGAAATATCATATCATATATGTAATAGGCATAATGCTTTTGTCTGTAGCTCATAATTATTTTTCTCTCCTTGTTGGAATTGTTTCACATGAAAGGAAGTATGATGTGTTGTGGCGAATTGGTCTCTTCTGCACATGGTCCACATTAAAGCTGCCAACTAAACAACAAAAACATCTGTATATGTTTTTAATTTTATTTTAATCTTTAGGGCTGTGCTTGTTAACTTATTTTACAGTGAATCAAATTAGAATGCTATTTCTTTTCTTAATCATGATATGTTAGGCAATTAAATTAAATCAGTTGAAAATGAAAGTTCTTAGAAAATATGTTAGATGGTAACTTTTTTTTTTCTGTTGCTGATAATGCAGGCATGAATGTTCTATGTGGAGTTGGAATTTTATCAACTTCTTATGCAGCAAAAGAAGGAGGATGGCTTGGGCTCTCTATATTGCTCATATTTGCAGTGCTTTCATTTTACACTGGAGTGCTTTTAAGGTACTGTTTGGACAGTGAACCAGGACTTGAAACATACCCTGATATAGGTCATGCTGCATTCGGTACTGTTGGAAGGATTGCCATCTCAGTAAGTTTAATTAGTTAACTTCCATTTTCAGATTACAAAAAGTTTATTGTTATATCATCAAGCCCTTTTAACACTAGCTCTTTTTTTCTTTTTCTAGTGCAGGTAATACTATATGCGGAATTATATGTACGTACAGTTGGTTTTTCCCCATCTAAGTTTGCTTTTTCAATTTGTTTGTTGGCTTCCAATCCAACGTGAGTTGTCTAGAGAGATTTGCAGCTACATTCAAGTATGGTCCACCTGAATATTATAGGGTCCCAATATATAGATCTTATTTGACCAAAACAACAAGTTGTGTGATTGGTGTTCATCACTCTAATAGACAAACAGATACATATTAAGAGTACTAGAGGTTGGTTTCTGCTTCACAATGTCCCGTATGTTTCTATGATTTTCAACTGCATTAACATGTGCTGTCTTTTTTTTTAATTTAATTATATAGATGATTATAAAATATAGTTTATTAAGAAAAAATAAATTTGTAAAATACGTACCTTTGAATTGAACTATTGAGTTATGGTTAACATTGGGATTGGACATGACTGAAAAGGTTAAATGTTAAAAAAAAACTGTTCTCTTTGAAACATAATTGTTATTCTATTTCTTTTTTTTTTATCCAAGCATTATATAAATTAGAGTATTAACAGTTTAATCCCTCACAATAAGTGCTTTTCTTAGATTCTGATCCAATAAGGTCTGCTCAAAACAAACATTATAACCTTTGAACCAACAGCTTCTTGTTATTATGCACAACACTTTAAATGATCAAGACTGCCCGTCGAAAAGAATCTGCAATGTCCAACTACAAATCTGATTAATGCAACTCAAATTATTAGACGGGATTAACAAATGATTCAAAGCCACTTCAGTATAAAGAATCATTTATTCATGTTGTTTTTGTTGCAAAATAAGTTTTAGTTTAAGAATTGTTATTTGTACCGAAGTAAACCATCCAAACCCTCTTTATTGCAGGCTTGTTGCGTTGAATACATAATTTTGGAGAGTGATAACTTATCATTATTATTCCCTAATGCACATTTAAGTTTCCTGGGACTCGATTTAGATTCACACAACTTGTTTGCACTAATGGCTACACTTGCAGTACTTCCTACTGTATGGCTCCGAGACCTTAGTGTCCTTAGCTATATCTCTGGTAAGCACTTATGGAGGTGTTAGTGATTTATCATTGCAGTGCAGCAAAGGGTTCCGAAAGCTGAGAATTTCTGCATTTTCTTTTTTGGATTTCAGCTGGTGGAGTTATGGCATCGGTGTTGGTGGTTCTGTGCTTGTTTTGGGTTGGCCTTGTTGATCAAGTTGGCATCCATAGCGAAGGGCAGATGCTGAATCTTGGAACTCTTCCTGTCGCTATTGGTCTTTATGGTTATTGTTACTCAGGACATGCTGTTTTCCCTAATATCTACACCTCCATGGCACAACCCAACAAGTATCCTAAAGTTCTGCTAACATGGTACTTAACATGCTCAGATTTCTTATCTGCTACTGAAAACTCGAGTCTTTAACCTGTTGTCTGCAGACTGATCATATGCTTGTTCGACGTTTCTATCCAAATTTATAGCAGCTGTCTTCTCTGTTGTTGTTTTTGTGTATGCAGCTTTTGTATTTGCACTGCCATGTATTTGGGAGTTGCAGTCATGGGGTACACAATGTTTGGAGAATCAACAGAGTCTCAATTCACTCTTAACATGCCTCAAGATCTTGTTGCTTCAAAGATTGCTGTGTGGACTACGGTATGCATATGTTTAATTGTGAATCTTCTGATATTTTCTTTCATACCTCTTCTGTGTATTGTGAATTCGTTTGCATTGCAACTATTCCTGCCACTGAATCACTAAATCAGATGATAAGTTCAGTGGATGATAAAACCTCTTCTTTAAAAATGAAATTTGATTTTTTAATGCCTATAAAATGTAAAATGTGTTTTCTTTTGCAGGTGGTGAACCCCTTCACCAAATATCCTTTTCAATCAATGAATAAATAATGTTGTAAAACTATGATCTGAAATTTGAGTAAGGAAGAAAACAAGCTAGATATAAACCAGATTAGTCTCTGCATAAACTAGAACAAGAACATCCAGATTTATGAGTTAACCATGAGTCGAAATTTGGATTCACATTTGTGAACTTTATTGGACAACTTTTGTCTTGGAGAAAAGAGATAAAATGGAAGTAATGTTTCAGCTAAATCAAGTACATAAGAAAGTGTAAGTTGTTCCTTCCTTAATCAGAGCTACATATGCTTTGACCATGTCTCCAGTGGCAATGAGTTTGGAGGAGTTGATACCTTCAAACAATCTCAAGTCCCACATGTATGCTATATGCATTAGAACAGCATTGGTGATCTCTACCTTGATAGTTGGCCTGGCCATCCCATTTTTCGGTTAGTATATGTTCTGACATCGTCTTTGAGTCCTCATATATAATTCTGTGAAACTTTGCCGCTGGAAATCATACTTGCGCACAATTAATGTTTGATAATTCAAGACCCAGATTTTGATTTTTGGTCATCGACGGTCATTTTATTTGGTTTCAGGTCTGGTGATGTCATTGATTGGATCTTTACTCACAATGCTTGTAGTAAGTCTTCTGCAACTATTTAGTCTGCTTGGATTGAATAAAGCATTAGCATGAGTGACTGGCAACATATCAGCAACTAACAAGCCATTTCGGTATTGCAGACTTTGATACTTCCCTGTGCTTGCTTTCTGAGCATCTTGAGGGGTAAAGTAACCCCATTTCAGGTAAGTTCAAGACTTGCATAACTCTCTTCAGTTCATCATAACACGTAAAGAAAGAAACCATCTTCTTCTTTTTTTCATTCTCTTTTTCAATTGAAATGATGTTTGCATTTGAGAATTAAGACCAAAGATGGAAACTTTATAGAGTTGTACTCTTTTAAAATGTGTTGTCTTGGTCTGCTTCTGGGTTTTTTGCAGGTAGGACTTTGTATTTTAATCATTGCAGTAGGGACTGTATCAGCAGTGTTTGGATCCTATTCTGCCTTATCTAAAATCATAGAGCACTTGAGCAGCTGAGTTTTGGGTTATACATCAAGAGATTCTTCATGTTGCTCACACCTTTCTTTCCATTTCCAAATTTTGAGACAATTTTGTTTGATTGTTTTGTATTCTCTAGTTTTGTCTTATTGGTTTTGAGATGTCATATTACATGCTTATCCTAAACCCACTTGAAAGAAATGAATACAATTAGTTCAGAAATGTGGTCTCCATCCTCTCTTTCGACATCAAGTGTAATGTAGGAAACAAAACACAATTAGATCCATGTCAAATGAGCTTTAATCTGATACTTGGGACTATCTACAATATCACTAAAAGTAAAAAAGAGACGTAGGTGCAACCAAAACTACACCAACTATTGCCTCCACTAGCATATCTGACTCATCTAACATTCCACAAACAAAGGATAAATCTTCGCCAACAGGGGTATCATTCGACTAGCCTATCTGACTCATCTATCATTCCACAAGCATATCTGACTCATGGTAACGTTCATTAGGAATTTGCTATTATTGATCGCTTCTAACTCTTTTTTTATCGATAAAAAAATATTAATGCCTCAATATGTTTATCTAAACGAATCAATCTGTTAATCTAAATGGCTAGTCTAACTATCTGTTCTTTTTCGTTTATTTGAATTCCACTAGAATAAAATCTTGACTCTTGTCTCACAAATAAGTTATTTGCTTAGTGATTAGCATGCCGGCTTGAATGGATTTACATCTACCCCTATGAACTTTATTCAATTTAACAAAAACAGACACACAGTACAAATCTTTTTGTGCTTGATTTCTTGCAAACTAAATACCAGCATCACACAAGTACCTCCTTTTTTTTGTCAAGGATTCTACAAATATTACTGGATATACTATAATAAGAATTCTATATTTATTGACGAGTTACTTCAAATTTGATTACTTAATTTTATTAATTGTTATTTAATTATAATTCTTAAAATTACTTAATTTCAAATATTATTAATTAATTTAATCACTAATTATTTAATTTTTTTAATTATTTAATTTTATAAATAATTATTATTTAATTATTATTAAAATTATTTAATATAAATTCCAATTACTTTTGAGTATAATTCTTTTATGGGGTGGAGTCCCCATTCCCATTGAAATACCACCCCTACCAACTGACAACCTTAACAAAGTGATCGTTTCAGAGTCATCTTCCAGTTCCACCCCTCTTGTGGGTCTGATTTCTTTCAACCCTGCCGTGTTCTGTAGGACCCATATCATAGAGGAAAGCAACAAAATTCCCATTTTCCTTCGAGCGGTTGCTAACTGTATCTAACAGTCACAGCTGCTGTTTAGTTCTCCGTACTCGTCTCTCTCCCTTCCCTTCACAAAAATGTCTGAAGCAATAAAATTGTCTCCTTCTCTCAGACTCCAACTTCCTTCACAAACCATATCCTTAATGGTTGACCAAGTTGTTGGTGACCGGTCCACATTGAAGTTATCGAATCCAATCCCTGCCTTCAAAACACTCTCTTTGCACAAAAAGTTCTTGGCTTTCCACTTTCCCGGGGAAATTCAAGAACTTGGTGGGAAAATCAGTGTCATTTATGGCTTCAGCGAAGAAGGGTCTTCGCAGGAGGAGATTGTTGATGTCGCTGACGGTGATGACGATGATTTGCCTGTTTCAATTGAGCTTGTAGCCATTTGCAGTGAGAGCCAATTCGATCGGGTCATAGCTGAGGCGCAGCAGCTTGAGGAATCGGTAATTGTTGTTTGGTATGTGGATATATTTTCTTTTTCGTTTTAACCGTGTGAATTTGGGAGGTTTTGGTTCCGGTTCAGTTTGGCTTGTTTTGGCATCTAGGTTTTTGTTTGTTTAGCGAGAAAATGTGGAAATTGAAGAGAAAGTCTGGATTTTTATCATTTTTTTCTCAATTTGTGAGATTTTGATTGCATTTTGTTCAATCTGGTTGTCAAATAAGCGAATAATTGTAGTAAATACACAAATGACAACTTCTTTATACTCATCCACTGATGATCCCTGCGAAGATATTTATTAGTCTCTTTTAGAGTCAGAAATGTTTTTTAATA
>CAODLS011368534.1:0-21250 GCA_948243855.1 Flueggea neowawraea | reverse complement strand
CAGTTATGTTATTGCTGATTTCTCTGCTTGGTGGGCACTTGAATTAGCCAAGAAAATGGGCATTAAACGAGCTGCTTGTTTTCTTCAAGGACTAGGCGTCTTGGCTTTCAATATACAAATTCCCAAGTTCATAGAGTCCGGACATATTGATGTTAACGGTAAGAAAACTTTGATTACTTTTTTACTATTTGAATCTGTTCAGCTTACGAGCCCTTAGTGTTAAAAACAACTCTAGCACCGCTTGACTACAAGCCTAATAGTCTATTGCTTATCTGTTAATTTCCCGAAACAAAGTGACTGATAGAACTGAACTATGAGCTCATTGATATAAGAGCATTTATGGATTTGACAGATAAACTTCCATTTTTCTGCAGGGATGCCAATGACAGACTCGATTTTTCCATCAGAGGAAATTCCTTCTTGGACTTCCAATGAGTTACCCTACAGCTGGCCTGGTTCATTAGAGTTGCAGAAAATGGCATTTGATAAATACTATTTGCCGAATACCAAGCAGTGGAAATTTCTGACAGGGTTTTTGTGAACACATTCTATGACCTGGAGCCATCAGAACTTCAATTAGTCCCGAATGTTGTATCAATAGGTCCACTCCTCACAACCACTCATTCAGGACATTTCTCTGGAAACTTCTGGTCTGAAGATCCAACTTCCTTAAACTGGCTTGACAAGCAACTCAAAAGTTCAGTCATTTATGTTGCATTTGGAAGTATAGCAGAACTGGGTAAGCAACAGTTTCAGGAACTTGCGCTCGGCCTTGAACTTACAAATAAACCATTCTTGTGGGTTGTCAGAACTGACATTGCAAATGGAAGTAAGCCTGAATTCCCAGATGGGTTCATAGACAGAGTATCGGATCGTGGAAAGATCGTTGGGTGGTGTTGTCAGGAGAAGGTATTAGCTCACCCTGCCACAGCATGTTTTCTTAGCCATTGTGGATGGAACTCCACCATGGAAGGTATAAGCATGGGGGTTCCATTTCTTTGCTGGCCTTATGCTGTGGATCAGTTTCGTAATATGAAGTCCATATGTGAAGCTTGGAATATTGGTGTACAATTGAAACCAGATGATCATGGTGTTGTAACAAGGCATGGAATAATATCAAAAGTGAGAAAACTCCTAACTGATGATGTTATTAAGAGTAATGCACTGAAGCTGAAAGAAATGGCTGGAAAGAGTGTGAGTGAAGATGGATCTTCTTTCAAGAATTTTCAGAGCTTTATTGAGCAATTGAAGCATCAAGATTTCTGAGATGTAATCCAATCTAAATTTTGTCTTATCGTCTAAGCATTTATGGTTTATTCATAAATAAATTTTGAATTACTCCCAGAAGATGCAAATAAATATAATGTAAGGTAATTAGCATTTGCACTATGATTCCTAATCTGCCAATAATATTAAAGCATGTCCCAATTCGTATTTTCTCTTTGAATATGCTAGCATCATTTCTTATGTTCGCAATTTGAGGAAAATTTATTCAGAACCAATAGATGATCCTTGTGGAGTTCATGACTTCTATGCAGCTAACTTCCAACATCAAGAGCAGATTTTTTTTTGTTTTCTTATATTTTGGTTGCTGTAACTAAGTTCTTAGCTAGTTGTTGACAGCAGCTTAATAATTACTGTATCGAACAGCAAGGATAGGTGATGATGTAGTGCAGCTAATCTAAGTATGGCAAGAGCTAATGATTAGACTTTAGCCATACTCATATGCACTTGTTTACTCGTAATGTTGCTAATTCTGCGGATAATTGTCTTGTTTTTTCTTTCTTTTTTTTTTGTTTCCTGTAAGCATGTTATTGATGTGAAGAGCTAAATGACTGGCTCGAGGTGACCTGTCGCAAGGTTTCTTCCAAGCATATTGGAAATACTCGCATGTTCCCTATAGTCTTCGTCACATTTTGTATTGAAAAGAACAACCTACTGTTGGTTAGACTCTGTCAGTCAAATGTATCGATGAATTTCAGTTACACATTGTTTTCAAAGTAGTTATGCTTAGAGTAGAATAATTTTGTTTTTGGTGCGATCTGCATATACTATGGATGCTGGCAAGATTTTAGTGGTTCCAATATAAAGCTGGAAACAATAGCACTTCTGAAACAAGGCCGGCTGATTCGATGATCATTGATGATAACAGTTAAGGAAGAAAAGACGAACAAAATGGATGGCTATACATGCCTAACGAGTCATCCTCCAATACTGCAAAATCCATAATAAGACAGCAATGAAGTCATAAAACATTGAAGACAAGACAAACAACACAGGTCCATGACATCCATGTCAGCACTGAATTCTTAAAATGATGAAAGTAGCAGGCAAATGAGAATAAATAGGAGGTACTCCACACGTCTTCTTTTCTGTCACACAACAGAACAATTGAAACATATTTTGCTTCTATGATGAGCACCACGCCACACGTTATAGTTGTACCATACCCGGCACAAGGCCATGTCACACCTCTCCTGAAGCTGGCTTACAGAATAGCTGATCATGGCATCAAGGTCACGTTTGTCATCACAGAGTTCCTGCACACAAAAATCATATCTGCAATGCCTCAGATACTTGAAGGACAACAGAACTTGGTCCGGCTAGTTTCAGTTCCTGATGAATTGGAATCAAAAGAAGCTCAGAAGGATCATTTCAAGCAAACAGAGATTATGTTCAATGTCATGCCAGGTCACTTGCAGAATTTGATAGAGAAAATTAACCATTAAACCGACAACGAAAGGATCACCTGTGTTATTGCTAGTACAACAGCTTGGTGGGCTCTTGAATTAGCCATGAAAATGGGTATTAAGCGAGCTGCTTGTGTTCTTGCAGGACTAGAAATGTTTGCTTTCACACTTCATATTCCTAAGTTCATAGAGACCGGATTTATTGGAGCCGAAGGTAAGAATTTTGATTATTATTCGCTAACTAGGTTCCGAACTCTCATCATCTTGTTTGTTCTGGAAAAACGACTGCAGTATCACTAAACTACAAGTTTATCAATGCAGGAATATTTTACAAATTTGACAGATAATCTTCCATTTTTTCTGCAGGGATACCAATGAGAAGCTCAATTCCTCTATCGGAGGAAATTCCAGCTTGGACTATTAGTGAGTTACCATGGAGCGTTCCTGGTGATCCAGAGTTGCAGAAATTAGTGTTTAAGCAATACAATTCCAAGAATAGCCATGCAATAGAAATTTTAGACTGGCTTCTTGCAAATACATTCTATGACCTGGAGCCATCAGCACATAAATTAGTTCCAAATGTTCTATCAATTGGACCACTCCTGACAATCACCCATTCAGGACATTTCTCTGGAACCTTTTGGTCTGAAGATCCAACATGCTTAAACTGGCTTGACAAGCGACTCGGAAGTTCAGTCATTTACGTTTCATTTGGCAGTTTAGCAGAACTGGGTGAGCAACAGTTTCAGGAACTCGCATTCGGCCTTGAACTTACAAACCAAACATTCTTGTGGGTTGTCAGAACAGACATTGCAAATGGAAGTAGGCCTGAATTCCCAGATGGGTTCATAGATAGAGTATCGGATTGCAGAAAGATACTTGATTGGTGTTGTCAGGAGAAGGTATTAGCTCACCCCGCCACAGCATGTTTTCTTAGCCATTGTGGTTGGAACTCCACCATGGAAGGTGTAAGCATGGGAGTTCCATTTCTCTGCTGGCCTTTTGCCGTTGACCAGTTCCATAATATGAGGTCAATATGTGAAACTTGGAAGATTGGAGCGCAATTGAAACCAGATGATGATGGTGTTGTGACAAGGCAAGAAATAGTAACAAAAGTGAAAACACTGCTATCTGATAATACTATAATAGACAATGCATTGAAGCTGAAAGAAATGGCCAGAAAGAGGGTCAGTGAAAGTGGAACTTCTTTCAGGAATATTCAGAGTTTTATTGAGCAATTGAAGCATCAAGATTTCTAAGATGCAAACAAGTTTAATTCGGAAATAAATATTTTTTAAGTGCTCACAGAAACGAATATGTGAAGGATTGTAAATGGAAATTTGGTCTCCAATTTCCTAATCTTGCAAATGATATTAAGGCATGTCCTAATGTTTTTTGTCTTTGCAATCTGAACTGTTGCTTGTCTAGAGCTGGTTGGCTTGCTGGTATTTTCCAACATATGCAAGCCAATGGGATAATTTGAATGTAGTAGAATGGTGGCTTCATTGGAGCCAAGTTACACATCTAGATAGAAATGTATCGGTTAAGGTAACTGATGTGTCATGATTCTCACATCAACTAGGAAATAAACAAGGATGGTGTATAAGCTTACTTTCTTCAAATTATTGAGGCAGCTTTTAAGAATAAAACCGCGATAATTTAAATTCACAATACTATTGCCAAGAATATAATCACAACAGTAGCAATCTTTATCAAGAAACGTTGGATACTCCTCCACTCATCTGTCCTGTTCGTTTTGTCAAATTTTTTCAGTGTTATTAATCTTGCCAAAATCTGTCAATGTTGTGTCAAAAAGGAAAAAGAATTATTCAACTCTGATGTAGGACTGACGTAGTTAACTCATGGGAGCCATATCAAACCTAACTTTAAATTTAATGAGTTTCTAAATTTAAGCTAACAATTAGGATTTGATTAAGACTGCAACCTACCATTTTGTCCTCTAAATCAAAATTGTCTATCGGAGGGGATTCCGTTTCCATAGTTGATCATATTTTCATTGGTTGTTTAATTAAACAGATTGATCCAATAAGCAAAAAGTAAAAAACTCCAGTTGACTACAAAAAAGTAATGAACATCTCCAATCACATAATTCACAGACCCCTTAAAAGGTTTCCAGGATTAAGTTCAATTCTTCTTCTTCCGTAAGAATAATTTTGCATCGATTATCTATTCTTTTATTATATCTTTAGCATTGGCCTGAACAAGAAACGTAAAATCACAAGATTCCTGGGCATTTTCAGGTACAGTAGCCAGTTCTGATAAGCACACAATGGACAAGAAGCCTCATGTTTTGGCCATGGCATACCCTGCACAAGGCCATGTTGCACCTCTCATGAAGTTAGCTTACAAACTAGCTTACTGTGGCATCAAAGTCACAGTTGTCAACATTGAGTTCATACATGATAAGATCATGGCTGCAGTGCCTAAAAATGCTGACCAGGATCGAATCCCCGTAAGCCTAGTCTCAATTCCTGATGGATTGGAATCTGATCAAGACAGAAAAGACAAGTTCAAGCTGACGGAGAGTCTGCTAAGTATTGTGCCGGGTCATCTTCAGGAACTGATCGAAAAAATTAACTGCCCAAAAAATGATGATCAGATCACTTTTATGATTGCTGATATGACTATTGGCTGGGCTCTGGAAGTAGCAAGGAAGATGGGAATCAAGAGCGCTGCATTCACACCAGTCGGACTAGGAACTATAGCCTTATCACTGCGTGCTTCCAAGCTAATTGAAGCTGGAATCGTAGATTCTGATGGTAAGAGCATAAAGTTTCTTTCACATTCGTTGTTTTTTTTAAGTTTATGTACTTGTGTTAGTCTTGTAAACCATGTTTGGGACATGTTATATTGAACATGTGAACAGGGATCCCAAAGAAAGATGCGGCCATTTCTCTGTCCAAGGACATTCCTCCTTGGAATTCAGACTAGATTGGATGGAGAATCGCTGGTGATTTTGCTGCGCAGAGGTACATATTTCGGAAGTTTATCATTAATGCTGCTGAAACTATCAAGATTTCCAATTGGCTTCTCAAAAACTCCTTTTATGAACTCGAGCCATCGGCCTATTCCCTGCTTCCCAACGTCCTTACAATCGGTCCTTTGACCATGAACAATCATTCAGAACCATTTGTGGGAAACTTCTGTCCAGAGGACCTGTCTTGCTTATCCTGGTTGGATAAACAACCTGCAGGTTCAGTCATTTATGCTGCATTTGGCAGCTCTACCATGTTCAGTCAAAAACAGTTCCATGAACTCGCACTCGGACTTGAACTTGCAGTCCTGCCATTCTTGTTGGTCGTCAGATCATCAAAGTCCACAAGAGAAATGCCTGTAGAATTCCCTGATGGGTTCAGAGAAAGAGTCGCAGATCGCGCAAAGGTCGTTGAATGGGCACCTCAGGAGAAAGTTTTGTCTCATGTTTCCACTGCTTGTTTCTTTTCCCATTGTGGATGGAATTCCACAATGGAAGGTGTAACCATGGGGGTTCCTTTTCTGTGCTGGCCTTACCACACAGATCAATTTCACAACAAGAAGTACATATGTGAAGCTTGGAAAGTTGGTGTAGGCCTAGTACCCGATGAAACTGGGATTGTTACAAGACATGAGATTAAAACAAAGATACAGAAACTGCTTTCTGATAATGGTATAAAGGCAAACTCACTGAAGCTGAAAGAGATGGCAAGAAAGAGTGTCAGTGAAGGTAGTTCTTCTTTCAAGAATTTTGCCGCCTTTGTTGAACAGCTTAAGTCATAAAGTGTTCGTCAAGTGTTAAATTCACGTTGTTCAAGTCTTTATTAGAAAAAATGGAGTATACAAGTTTCAACACTGGAAAAGAAGTATCAGATTTCAATCCATTATAAGATAAAGAGGTATCAAATTTCAATCCATCATAAACTATTTTGTGTTTTTTCTTTTTTATATCGGTTCAGCATATTGCATATTTAACATATTATAAACTTAGCACTATACAATCTATTTAGTCTGCATCTACCGATTTATATGGGAGATGGAAAAACTGAAGATGGGTTGTCCTAAGGCTCAGCCTGTCCTGTGTTCTATGCAAAAGAAGAAAAGAAGACATTTTCAAATGTGTTTCAGTGTCGGGTTCTGTCAAGTCCCACAGATAATGTGCTTCGGACCTTTTTTGCTGTTTTAGCAATGTAAAATTTATTTGTAATTCTAAATTTTTATGTTTAAAAGATAAAATAACATTCATTTCAATTTTAAAAATTGAATTTTGTGAAATTGAACAAACCGAAGCCAATTTCTAACAAAACAAGTGGAATTTCTAAATAAATTACATAAAAAATTTACATGTCAAAATTAACAGTGCTCTTTTTTACTTATTCCAAAAGAATCCAACGGTTTTCGGGTAATCGGTTGTGCAATAATAGTCATCAGTGTTGGTATTGTGATATGGCCGCATAGAAGAAAGTAAAAAGCTATTGTAATGAAGGATATATTAAAAAATAGATTAAAATGAATTTTTAATTTTTATTTGTTTCAAACATGATGATGAAAAATTAAATTGAATTCTATATTTTAAATAATAGTATATCAAATAAAATAATTCATTTACAAATGAATTTTAGAATTCATTTACAAATGAATTCCAAATTTTGGATTCATTTAATTTGTTGCAAAAAGAGTGGCTTCGGACTTCAAAGATAAAAAATTGATACGTTCTGTATTGCATTTGTATTTCCATTTCAAGTCGTTGAATAATTTGAGTTAATTATGGTACATGTCTTAAATAAAATTCAAATTTTGACAAAAAGAATCCAAAGTTTTGTAATTATTTGAATAACATATTTTTAATTTTAAGTCTCTTATATGCCATTTTTTAAATATAGGTCTCAAAAATATAAGATGAATTCAAATAAAAGGCAATTTTTCCATCATTATTCACTTTTTCTCTCTCTCTCTCTCTTCAATTATCTCTCCTGGCCTTTCTCTCTCTTCTCCATCGTCTTCTCTCTTCCTCTCAAGAAACCCTAGCCGCTCTTATCCTCTCTCTCTCTCCCCTCACTTGTCTCCTCTTTCGTGTCGGATCTTCCTCCACCATCACTCTCTTTCTCTCTCCTAACTTTCGTCGCTCTATTTTCTTCTCCTTTTACACTCTTTTATCGGTTTCTATTCCCTTATTGCTCTCTCTCTCCTTAGGTTTTCTTTTGTCCTCATCCTTTTTGTTAGTCTTTCTCCTGGGTTCTCACTCTTCGCTACTCTCTTTTCTTCTCTCGTTTCTATCTCATCCTTGCCTTCTGATCTGTTTGTTTCGGTCTTGGTGTCTCCTCGATTTCTTTTCTTTTGTTCGACACGTGAAGATAGAGCAGCGAATGTTAACCGCGAACGTGGCGGAGAGGGGTTACAGTGTAGATCTAGGGTTTGTTGGATTGATGGCGGCAGTTTGATGTTGTTGATATGTAGTGATTAGGGTTTGTTGTATTTTTTTTATTATTTTAGTCTCTCAAATTGTAGGTTTTTTATGGAATTGCATTAAGTTTTTTATGGTATGTAGGTTGATTTTTGTTGAATTTGATTGATTTTGTACAAGGGTGATTGCAATAGGAGACATTCGTATATCATTGGATACTAAATGAATTATCATTAAATATAATTAAAAGTCATAAATATATTTGCAAGATAATGGTTTTGAGACATTTGGAAACATCCGGATACATTTGAAGACATCTGAAAACTTTTTGGAAAATCAAAAAATTTACAACTTGAAGATCTTTGGAGATTTTCTAGAAAATTAAAAAAAAATAATTCAGCTTAATTTATAAAAAATACACCAAAAATTCATTAAATCTAATTCCTTATTAAAAAATTTGTGATATTTAAAGACTTTTGAAGACATTTGGAGACATTCTGATAAATTATATAATTTTTTTACTGAAATTCTTTTTTTGCGAAAATATCGCGATTTCTCGCAAATATGACAATTTTCAAATGAATTTTTTGGCATTTTTTAAAATTGGTATGTTAGAAAAGTATTTTTTCAAAATCAACATTTTATTTTGATATAAAAGTGTGGTTTTCCCGAATAATTTAAGACCGCTAGTCCAAAAAAAAGAAGACCAAGACTAACCACGTATTCTGTGTTGGCCTTTTCCCTTAGTTGGCCTTTAGAACGCTAACATTCAAGGTACAACAAACAAAATGAAAGGGCATACAAAAATGAATTTGATAAATAGAGATTTCAAGGGGCTAACTTTCTACAAAAATCTATTTGTTATCAATAGTTTGATATATGTAGATATTTCTAAAAAAAAAACTTACAGTTGGTCCCTTTCTAAGAATTTTTTACTGCTTTTTTAAATAGGTTGTTTACATATTGGTACATTTGCTCAATTTAAAATTAAATTTTCGATATTTTGTGTCATGGAACCTCTTAGGGTGTGCAGACCTTTCTTATTCATCACCTCAGAATATTTCGTGTAAACATCGGAGTCACCTCAAATCAATCTTGATACCATTTTATAACATGGTCTATATTTATAATGTTAATATTTATCCCTTACAAACCCGATCTAAAATTTTGTCACTATTAGTACGTGATAAGAAGCCATTACTACTCAAAAGTAAAAACGCTATTGACATTTAATTATTTAGTAAGTGATAACTCTATTTACACTCCGATGCACATTAATATTTCTCTCATACCAAAAACACTACTATTTTTTTTCTTTCTTACTTAATCTATCATCTCCTTTACTTGTTTTCTTTTCTTTTCTTTTTCTAACACAACCCCTCTAGTACAAAACCACTATTACTTTTACTTTATATTTTATAAATAATAGGCTCATATATCATAATATTCAGCCTAGTTAATTCAAAAAATGAGTATAACTACTAAAATATTGGGCCAACCTAATTGGGTTAGCATTCTAATTGGTATTGGGCATTTCTTAAAAAATATATTAAAATGGACTTAATATCATACAAATATAATAATAAAATAAAGAATAACATTTGTGGAAGTTATTATGATATGAATAACAAATATATAATCTTAGTGTTTGTTAACATTTCACAAGTCTTTCACTCGAACTTATTCATAAACTTATAAACAAGTCCATTCATGAGCCTCCTAATAAGTTTGTCCAAGTTGTTCACGAGTCTGTTCATGAAATAGATGAGTTTGTTCACAAATTCTACGAATCAAGCTTGGTGGTGCCCAAGTTCAATTGGTTTACAAAAATAAGTCCTAAAATTTGTTCAAACTCAGTTAATTTATTAACAAGTTGAGGCCCAAAGCTGCTCATGAGCGGCTCGGCTCATTTACACACCCAGGCAAAGTCAAGGAGTGCTAATTCTAGCCATTCAAAAATCCATCTATTTATGACCTGCCATCATAATAGACGAATGGGGTATAAGGTGAAACCTATGCATATCAGGGCTAGCCTTCCCTCCTTGTGGATATACGTTACCTTAGTTTTACTTGTCATTTGGAATCCCCTGCCACTATCTCCAGACTTTTAACAACGAATACACAGTTTCTAACCAGCACCACGCTACTACGGTACCATCCAGACCACCACAATCGACCCATAAACACTCGAATTTTAGACTCAACGACATCTACGCACAAAATAGTTGCCCTATTGTAAAAACAAAATTTCTCCATAATGAAACACTGTTGGAGGCCTCTGATAACAACTCCCCACCATAATGCAAGCGTCCAGATCCATACCCCAATAGGCATGGCAATTTAAAACAGAAAACTTTCCTCATCGTTAACAGGACCGCCCAAGAAAGGCGTCTTCATATCTATATCCACCCATTAAAACCAGAATACTTATGGTCAGCGATGGCGGAAGACTTGATGAAGACCAAAGAGAGCCCCCATACCACCAACAAAAATACGAGGACGAATAGAAATTAAAAGAAAAAAAAAACATAGAGATGAGAAGAGAAAAAAAAAAAAGAGAGAACAAGGCTTACTAGAAAGACTAATAAGATGAGACCAAAAAACAAAGAAGAAACTAGAGATGAGAAAAGCAAGAGCAGAGGAGAGAACTAGAGAAGAAGAAAGAGAGACTGAAGAAGTAGCTCTCTTACCCTAGCAAATAGAAAAAGGAAGAAAACCCTAGATACATCAGTGCTACTAAACATTATCCACGGGCCAATAGTCACTTCTTTCTCCGATCAAATTGAAGCTAGTAGCAAGAAAAATAGACTGCATAATGTGTTATCTTATTTATCCATTAATCAAAGGCATTACAATGTTCATTACAATAAACAAACAAACAAATAAATGAATAAATAAAGCTCAAACAAAAATAAACTAGTATAAAACAGCAAACACAAATGCTGCTGCATTTCATTATATCTCGTGGCAATCTGCATTGCCATACTATATAACCTTTATTCTTTGCATTGAAAACTCCTCAAAATTTGATCCTATAGTTGGACTGACTAGACATTGTTGTAGTTGATTCCTCTCATCAATTTCCCCATTACTATACGTCCCTGTAACGTTCAAAAAGTTCTTGATAAGAAAAATGAATTTGTATAAAATTAGTTGAATATTTTTTTTTTCTGAAGTACAGCTAATTAATTCACCTGAGTATTATTTTCAGCATAAATGTGGGGTGCTAACTGGTATTCGTCCATTCTCCAATGTGTTTTCTTGGGTTTGGAAGAATCCTTCCCAGAAAAATAAGTGAATTGGTACTTGATGGCAGACACGTCTCCTTCAGAATTGAAAATTGTTTTTTCTTCAGTCTTTTTCCAAAACCCTAATCCATTTCCCACAGTTCTTATAGGTGAACCATTTTGTTTTCTTGGACTTTTTTCTTCATCTTCATGTATAAAAAAATACCACTCTCTTTCTCCATTTGGGAATCTCACTGCATCACACCAATACAACATAAAAAGATTAAAAACTCATAATGTTACGTTGTGAAAATATTAAGAATTTTCTTTCTTAGTTGTGATTTCTCCTACAATATTAGTTATTTTAGTGGAAGAGGCCAATCTTAATCAAATCCCGACCCAGTTAGGCTAGCCCCGAAGCATCATGGCACTCGTCATCTCCAACCAGCTAGACTGGCCTTAGAAGGAAGAGATGAGCGGATGCAAAACTTTATAAATCAAGGAAGTATCGAAGCATACATTAGATGATAAAACTAAATTAACATACCATGACACCGTGGAGATTGGTTGTAGAAGGAACTAGCTTTAATGTCTTCACCAACATCCGCCGGAACACAACCTGAAATCACCTTGTTTCTCAGGTAATGAATCACAAGCTCCTCATCGGTCGGAACAAACCGATACCCAACTGGTAATTCTATGTTTTCTCCATTAACCATCATGCTATTTTGTCCAATATTCATCTTTATATTTTTCAATCCGAACCAAACGTTGTATTATTGTTTCGATCAGACCAAGAATTGACGTTTCTTCGTAACAAGAACAAGGAAGTCACATGAAAAAACCAATTACGTGAATTGGAATGAAATATATAGGGAAGAGACGCATAGAGATGAAAATGTCTAGAGCAAGTACGTCTCTTCTTGTTAATTAACAGTTGCGAAAGTAATGCATTTGAAAGTGGAGGAAATGGAATCCTATTCCAAATCGAATTGACAATGGTTTTATATGTTGTAATGAGAAGGTCATAGTAAAATGTTTATTTAGATCTGTTCGTGATATACGATGATTATGTCTTGGTGTACAAGACGAACACTTATATAAATTATAATATAGGAAACTTTATTTTTGACTTTGTCTTTGGAGGGGATTCTATGCATGCATGGCATGTTATGTCCAAGAACCAGTGCAATTAATTTGTATTAGCGATAATTAAGTAATTAAATTGTATTTAAACAAATTAATTAACAGAAAAATCTATTTACGCGGTTTTGGTTTTCGCGGTGCCCTAGAAAAGGCATTGTACTGATAATCTCATTGAGAGTTATCGTTGATTTATTGACGAAAATAAAGTGATCTCTGATCTGCAGTGAGTAGAGTTAAATTTTGAATATAAATGGCTTTTAATCTCAATAGTACATATTCATGAAGCAAATTAGGTAGAAGTTTGTCATGGAATCCATGTAATATTCAATATTGATCGTCTACTTCAAACTCAAATTCTGAAACAGTATGATTGCTTACTTAATTAAGGGGTATTATTTAATATTTAATGTGGTTTAAAACTCGAATTTTAAGTAATTCAAACTTATAAACAATGAAAAATCTGCCTGTTAAGACTCCAAAAAAACGTTGCTACATAAGTGTGACAATTATAAATTTAACAATTGTACTTTATAAAAAAAACTTAGCAATTATTTAGATTTGGTTTTAATATTGTTCTGGACCATGTTATTCGATTATCGCTAGGCCTCCATTAAGGTATTGTCCACTCTAGACTTTGTTTCCTGTGAGCCTGAGGCCTCACGAGATGCCTTAATGGCTTCCGAGATGAAAATGCTTATAGGTGATCATTTGCCTCGACTCCTAAATAATATAGGATCATGTCATTACAATAACCCCAATTGAGGTTAAGGGGTTTGGGATAATTTTTTTGCTTGACACAACATTTTGCTCGAGTTTCTACAAATGACACTAATTATTGTGGATCATATTCCTCAACAATCGTTAGCCCACCCCTTCCTCCCCCCAACTGAGGTATTGTTTGCTTTGGGTTTGTTCCCCATAGACCTAGGTTTTCACGGTTTCATCTTTGAAGAGGCACCTTAATGGCTTGAGAGAGAAATGTGCTTATAACCTTTGCATCGACTCCTAAATAATGTAGAATTACAGTAGTACAAATATATATTTAATATACATAAGGGTCTGGTTTTTATTGCAGAATTGATATTGAAATTGGAATTGTTCTAATTCTGTTGGAATTAGAATTGAATTAGAATTAGAATTCTAATGTTTGAATAATATACAAAATTGGAATTGAATTAAAATTAGAATATGATCAAAATTAGAATTGATTATTTAAATAATTATTTAATATATATTAAAGTATTTAATTATTTAATATGAATTTAATATTAAATAATTGATTTTTTTAAAGGGAGGGAGAGAGAATTAGGAGAGAGAGAGGGAGTGGGGTAGGGAGGCGGAGAGAGCGAGAGAAAGAGAGAGAAAGACGAGCAAGAGGGGGAGAGAGAGAAAGAGCAGGGGAGGAGGAGGGAGAGATAGAGGGAGAGAAATGGAGAGAGAAAAAAAGTTGAAATTGAGAATTTTTGGTTCTTGGGTTAAAAATTGGAGGACGAGTTATTATTATTCCAAAGAATTGTCTTTGAGAATTGAAATTACAAATTCTTTATGATTGAAATTGGTTGGGTCTAATTCCTTAATTCCATGCCCAATTTCTGGACTGCCAAACGATGCCTAATTTTTTAAAATTTTGTGTATATGTGCATTCCATTATTGATGTATCACGATTCCCATCGACTATGAGATAAAGCCAATACTAGTTTCTGAGCATTCACTATTTTCAACCCATTAAGACACTTTTAAGGGTAAAAACATGCGATCCCAAGAGCTTAAAGTGGAAAATATCTCACATAGGTTGGGTACAACAATTAAGAGGAGTATGAATCATATCCATTATTCATGCATATTATGTTCTTAAGAAAAAAATATCAATTTCTCTAATTTTTCACTATACAATCTATTTCTACATTAGTTTCATAACCTACTTCTACAATTTGACACGATCTACATTCCATCTTCTTTTATGGATGATCAATTCCAAAAATATAAGACTAAACCTTTATTCAAAACCACATGGCATTTAAAGGCTACGATTTGGACTGATTTCTTATTCCATGGAAGAGTTCTTAGTAAAATTTTCTTGGTTAATAGAGAAATTTTGCCTTGAATGAGGCTTTTATGATGTGCATGGGGAACAAAAAACTCAAGATCATATCATGAATCACATAAGATGGTATCTTTTCTTTACAATGCTTCAGTTTGATTAGTATACAATATAATGCTTGGGATTTTCTTGTACAATGGAACGGTTTATGAACAGTTAGTTCCGCTTTTGAACCATCAATTCAGGTTTAAAGAAGAGGAGGAACTTGAACCGAATTGCTCATGAACGGTTTTAGGCAGTTTGGTTTTGGTTTGATTTCAATGATCCGATTTGGTTCGCCAGTTCTGAATTATACGTCTCGACGGTTCAAACATTTTTTATTTTAAATTATTTGTTCATGTAAAAGAATAATAAATTATTTACAAATATCTTTTTTATTTCATTTTTCCTTATTTTTGGTTACTTGTTGAACCACTCATCCAATCGCTAGTTGAACCACATCTTCAACAGTCAGTTCAAAATTGCTGGTTGAACCTACGTTTAAGGTTTAAGAAAATCTTGAACCTAAACCAACTAGCCAACAAGGCTTCAGTGCTAGGTAGGGATAGGTTTGGGGTTGGTCAGTTTCAAACTGGTTTTTCACTGTTCGATTTCAATGATCCGATTTGGTTCACCATTTCTGAATTATATGGTTCAAACATTTTTTATTTTAATTTTTATTTTAAGTTATTTGTTCATCTAAAAGAATAAATAAATTATTCACAAATATCTATTTATTTCATTTTTTCCTTATTTTTGGTTACTTATTGAACTACTCATTCAATTACTAGTTGAACCACAACATCAACAGTCAGTTCAAAACCGATGGTTGAACCTACGGTTTAAGGTTTAAGAAAATCTTGAACCTAAACCAAACTAACCAATAAGCTTTCAGTGCTAGTTTGGGATAGGTTTAGGGTTGACCGGTTTCAAATTGGTTTTTCCTGGTCCAGTTCTGGTACGATTCATACGAGCAGGTTCAGGTTTCGTCGGTCTGGTTTATACAGGCTTATTCAAGTTTGGTCACCAGATTAAGGAATTGGCCATTATGGGTTTTGTTAGCCAATATATTTTTGTACTTGAAAAGATGCCTCTTTAAATCCATTAAAATGATGTGCATGGTTGCATTAGTCAACGTAATTGGAAAAACTTTGCACATTATTGTGTCTTCCCAACCATATAAAAGTATAATAGCCTTATAGTTTTGCATGTGATCATATAGATAATCTTTTCCCAAGAAGGTAGGCAATTGAGGCATTTTAAAATTCAGTTAGAGAGGTTTCTCCATGACTTCTTTAGTGAAGAGGAATTTCGTGTTTTAAAGGTCCTATTGCGTAAGTAAAACTTCTTCGATTACTTTTCTTATATCAACAAGCTCATTCATACTATTTACGATGGAATTTTGCAGTTCTCTAGAGGAAGGAAACAGAGAAGGAAACTATCATTAAATGGGTGACAAAATTTGAAATATTCCCTTCAAGAACAAGGTGGACGACAAAAGATATTCAATCACTGCAAATCAAATCATTGTTGGTAAGGCAAGTCAACAGAGGAGGAGCTTCATGGAATATTAATTTCAAAAACCTTTTCTTAAGGAACAAAGCAGAGAAGAAAAGTCAAAATATTGCAAAGGATTAAAAAGATTATTCATAGGAGCAATTGTGGAATCCAAATGGGATTCTTGGCTACCAAGTGACAAGAAAAACACTATAAATTGGCAAAGAAAGAACAATAACATGATCTCTCCTCTTAAAAACACAACACCCCTCATGGGTTAATTTATCTTTTTTTTTATTTGTTCTTCAACTTTAGTTTTTTTTGTTTTCTACTACATTTTCATCCCAAGTTCTTATACTCAAAATTTATTTTTAATAAAACTCTCATTTTATCATTGTGTTTTTGCTATTGTTCCAAAGTAGCAAAAGATCCAAAAAGGTGATTTTTGTCCCTTTGTCATCCTCAATCATTTGAGTAAAGAAATAAGATTTTGAGTGCAATTTTTGTAGAATCCTTAGTTTAGGAACACCTTAATTCCTTGGCATGCTCGCAAACACACCAAACTCACCAAAGGGCAGTGTTGTCTTCCCAAATTTCCTAAGAAAATATGGCGAACACATACTGAACATAGATTCCTCGGCTATCTTCCCTAGATCCTTGAAGGTGTGAGTTGTCCCTTACAGGTGTTATCGACCACTACTTAGACCCTTTGCTTCTAGCATATCTCCTTTCTTCATCCAGCTGAAGGACATGACTTTTCTCATAAGGGAAATGGTCATCATGGTCTTTTGTGTCATGACCTGTTTCCAGACCATGACCGAAGTGCGAGGCAGATCGTCTATGGAAGTCCGGCCCATCTCACACAAGCCTCAGAGAATCAGAAACGCTACTCATTTATTTATAAAAATGTTTATATAAACATTGATGGTAAAACACGTGTATATATAATAAATATCAAAATGAAATGTCAGTGAAATCAAATACAAAGAATATAAAATATATTAGAGAATCAAAAGGCAAAATAAGAAAACCCAGTAACCCAACAACATCTCGATGCGGAGCTCTAAAATAAAAGAAGAAGCCAGGCCAAAAGGGCATCACTAACCAATATACAACCCCTCACTGAGCAAGATTCCAAACGGTTGTCGAGTCAAAAGTCAACCTGCATATAAAGTAGATATAGACAAAGAAAAACAAACGAGGGTCACGACCCAGTGAGGAATGACACTCAATAATGCCTCATATGTGCCTCACAAAGACTGGTTTGAAAACTGTTTAAAATATCGCACGCATGTATAACAAGAGTACATATATACACATTACATAAGTAGTAAGGTTTCCGAAAATATTTCGAAAACGTTTGCAAACAAAGCAAATAACACGCACGAAAATATTTGTAATACTAGTTATAGTATCAAAACAGAGTCAGAATATATTGGCCATAGGGGAACCAGATACATAGATATAACAGGTGTAGGCTCCGCCACCACCCAAGTGCAGAATATACGTGGACTGCACCATAAATCAAATCATGTTTCAGGCCAGGACGACAAGGCTATTATCATTACTTGATAGTTGGGATTTCATCAGAGCATTAGTATACCAAAGACTACGTACCTCATCGCATAGGCGTCCCTATATCAAAAACAAATCATAATAACTATATATACAAAAGCAAGGCATACAAGCCAGAGTCAAAAGCAGATAGAAGATATACATATACTATATATCGAATTTCAAAAACAAAGATTGATTATTAATTCACGTAATCAGATTATTATTTAGGTCAATTCTCATATTAGTCAAATCACAAAAAAAAATATAAGCCAAACATAACAAAAACAAATATAGTTTCGAGACACAGCTTATGTGTCTGAAGCTGTCATTCACTCACCTGATAGTCCAAGTTATAGCAGTCAGACACCACTGGTGGGTGACTGATCTCGCTGACACAAATACGAAGCTGAAATAGAGATATCAGAAACAAAATATATCAGAAACAAACAATGAATGACATTGGTATTATGGTTATACCGAAATACGTGTACATGTAAAGACAAATTCAATGCTCAAAATTCCATTTCGGTCGATGATACATCGATAATAATCCAAGGATCTAAATCCATGTAAAATTATGATTTGGTCCTCAAATTTTTGAAAAATTACATACTAGTCCTTAAAGTTATCAAAAATTGCAAACAAGTCTCCTAACTCTTTGAATTTGCAAAATATCAAAAATGACATCTTTGGTCCCTCGGAACCTTGATAACTCGAGTTAGCATGAAAAGCAACTCGAGTTATCTAGGTCTCAGATTACTCAAGTTAGATGAATGCCTAACAAGAGTTATCCATGCCTCGACTTACTCAAGTTATCCATTTGGTCAACTCGAGTAAGTCATCTTTTCAGAATTCTCAAAACTCGATCCAACTTGATTTTACCAATAAAAATTTCAACCAATCACCCACATTAACTCCAAACAACCTCCTGAACATGAAACTAAGGTCCAAACAACTAGACCAAATCGTAATTATCCAAAATCGACCCAAACCGAAATGATCTAACCCATTTATGATCATCACTAATTCTAGTAATTAAAGGCCAACTCTAGGTGTTTCTAGACTTTCAAATGCACGATCTAGCAACCCCAAACACCCATTTCAATAGAGGCATCACGGATTTAACTCTATGAACATGCACTTAAAACCCTAACATGCACATCTTTCAAAAGGATGAAGAATTGAAGAAATGCAAAGGTTTAGAAGCATAATCTTATCTTTAGATGATGTAGAACTAAGGAGAAGCAACTGAAATACAATCTGGACAAGTTTGGAGTGTTTGAAAATGAATGAGTCGAATGGAGTCAAATGAGTCGGGTAGAGGATATTTATAGAATTTTTGTCCGAACATGCTCTAGCTCGAGTTACATACTCTCTTACTCAAGTTATCCCTTCCCAGATCATTTTGGGTTCATGGATTACTCGAGTTATCCAACAGCTTACTCGAGTAATATATACCCCATATAAATCAAGTTACATAAATCACTAACTCGAGTTATCTGACCCACACATAACTCGAGTTACTTACTTTGGTAGCTCGAGCTATTACTCTTGAAATGCTTAAAAACAAATTAACACCCAAAGTTAGAGATCCAATCGAAGATCTATAGAATCAGAAAGAGTGGGATGTTACATTTTGAAATACAAGGAATTGAATTTTAAAATCCACTGTCTTAAGGAGTTTGATAAGATCTCTTTTCTAGTGTTAACTTGGAGATCTAAGGAAAGCATGCCTTGAAACATCTTTTAGACAAAATCAATTAATTCTTGGAGCTTAAAACTATTCTCTTTATTCTATCTTTTTAGCTCTTCATAATCATTCAAAGAGATTGTAGGCACAACAATTCTCGATACTTCAACTTCTTTTGGGATTTCAAATTGTTTTTGGACACCTAAACGTCATCTTCTTCTAAATCTGTAGCTTTATGAGATCTTGCTATCACCATATTCTTGTTGACGAAAGTCTTCACCAAAAAGACTACACTTAGGGATGAGACATACCATTGAGGGAAAAAGAAGTCTCTAGGATGTGTTAATGTAAAAGGAGAAGACGACCTTTTGATTAGTTTCTCATAAGTGCCACCATTTGTCATAGACCATGTTTCTCAACAGTTGCCATATTCATCCAATCAAAGTATTGTTTGCTTTGGATCTACTATTAGCTCTCACCGTTTTGACCTTGAAAAGGCATTGTAATGCCTTGAAAGAGGAAGATACATATTAGCAATTCTTGACCTCAATTCTTAAGCCATCAACTATTGACATGCTAGGTATCCTTTAACATATAGGAAATGAGGCGAAGGATCATTCATAGACTTATTTTTTTGCGTGCTCTTTCATACAAAAATACGAAATTCCTAGATGATAAATAAAATTTTTTTGCGGGCTCCTTCATAGAAAATATGAATTTTGAGACGTGGATTTTGGCAACAACCCTGAATATTGACTTTCTTTTAGTAAATCTAGTTTCTATTTTTTATTGATTTTAATTTGGACTTTATCGGTGGTTCCTGATGGGGCATTTAATTTCGATTTTAGGAAAAACAAAAAAAAATTATTTTAAAAAAACAATTTAGATTTCATACTAAACCAAACGACATAAAGAAATAGGTCATTTCTATTTCCAATATTGATTCCCTAACTGGAAGGAACCACTTAAATTGTGTGATCTCATGGATTTCATTGGATGGAATGAGGATATGCTAAATTATCTTTTTAATAACAGAATCATAGGATTAATTCACCAACTCAATCTTAGTCAAACTCTGATGGAGGATTTTCGATTCTGGTCTTTAGAAAATCATGGCAACTATACAGTAAAGAGTTACTATACTTTTCTAAACCAATCTACCATAAAAACTGATCAGAACTCTTCTGGTTTCCTTTGGTGTAAACTTTGGAAGATAGTTGTGTTTCCTAAATTTCTTAATTTGGTTTGGAGAGCTCGAGTTGGATGTCTTCCAACTTGGTCAAACTTGAGGAGTAAAAACATTCAAGTTGAAGCATCCGATCTTGTTTGTGGTTATGAGGAAGAAACTATTTTCTATGTATTAGTAACTTGTCCTTTGCTGCAACATGTTGGAGTGGTGTTTTTAATTTTCCAGATTTGAATTTGATAGATTCTTTTCAGGAGTGGTTTGATTCGTTATTGGCTCCTCTTCTTTGGAGTTTTTATGGCGTTGCGGGGCATATGTTGTCATCACAATAATGTTGTCTGGAGAGATGTTTGACGTCCAGCCTGCATTGTTTGAAGAGATGCTTTCAATTTTTGTGTCTCAATGGAAATTTGCTTATCAACTTCATAAGAAAATTACATCTGGCTCTTCCTCTTTTATCGATGCTGAAAATGGAGCAAACCAGGTCTGGATTTCCGTAAAGTTAATGTGGAATTGTGGATTGTGATACTTTTATTGATGACAGAAAATCAGGCATTCGGTGGGTCTTAAGAGATGAAACAAGTACAACCTTAACGTGTGCTTCTATCCCTCTTACTAGTTTGTGTGATCTTTTCTTGGCTGAATGTATTAGAATAAGAGATGTGCTACAATGTCTTAGGACCGAAGAACTCTTTAAGGCGATTATGGAATCAAACTCTTCATTGGCGTTATAGGCTATTAATTCAGATAAGGTCTATTTAGGTGAAGTGGGTGATGTT
>CAODLS011368416.1:0-14013 GCA_948243855.1 Flueggea neowawraea | reverse complement strand
AGTGCTTCTACAGCAGTTCTGTTCCTCTCACCAATGATCACAGATTTCTCCTCTACATCAGCTGTCACCTGTGTAAACCTTCATAATAACCCTGTTGAATCAATTCCCTAATACGATATGTTTTTAGGAAAAGGAAAATTTACAGAATTTTTTGAAAGATTTGGCATACCAAATAGGTAGTAACTTACTCGGATGTTAGTCGCTTTGCAAGAAAAACCTTCATCGCAGCGCCAACGTCAAGTCGAGACAAGGCTTCCAGTTCTGGATAATCTGATGCCTGATTCCCTACATCACAAACACTTCCAATAATGAAAAGGCCTACAAGTGGCATAGGAAACACACGAGAAGCCCACAGAAGCTTGGATTTCCAAGGGCCAAGTTCTTCTGGAATTGAAGGTGACTGGACTATTGCTTTTGTTGATTTAAGCGTCATATCTCTTGCAAAAGTGAGGAAACTCTCGCCTTTTTCAAGCTGAAGGAAATTTGAGAAAAGAAGATTAGTAATCATAACAAGAAATACACTACTGCTTAAATGGCTTTCAATAGCCAACATCTAAAATCTCCACTATAACTATGGATAGGTGGCTAAACACAGGTACATCCAATTTTTCATGTGCTTTTTTGGATATGAGAAAATGTTAGCTTTTTTGAGTTGAGCCAAGTTCTTGTTTCTCAACTCAGGCGAATTTGCAAATGTTCATCCAAAGTTGTATTGATGTGCAAGACATGCGTCAAACATGGAAGGAATTTCTGCAATTTCTTCTCAAGTTGAGCACAAAAAAAAATGACTGAGTTGAGGCACTAAGCATTACCATTTATACAAATGTTTAAATCTCATTTTGGATGCAAACTTCATTTTTTTTCCCAAATAGGAGTGGCTATTTTACCAGAAAATTTGACAGCGGCAATGTTAGTGCTGCTCTCTGGCTAAGTAATATAATGTGACCAGATTATTTAAATATTGAAATGATTTGATAGTCAATCTAACCTGAAGTAGCTTGAAAGTCTCGTAATCAAGATCCGCATGATACCAGTTTTCAGCCTGGTAATCGAGGCAGTCTAATTGGAAATCAAGAGTAAGGATTCTAGCCATTTGTCGCTGAATGCACCCTATAATGTTAAATCCTCTTGAACGTGATCCCTTCAGTCTCTTTGTTACATCAGGATTTCTTCTATTTTCTAAGCTTTCCCTGCTAGCTACCATCTCATAAAGGATGCAATCATATAATTTTAGTTCTTTCTGAAGAGTTTCAAAGTACCTATAACAGGAATTCACATGATTCCAAACATTTAAAAACAAGTGAAAGCAAATTCAAGATATGGAAACTGATCAAAGCGGTTATCACCAAGGACTTTATTTGAAATTAACAACAGAAATGTGTGGTTGGTTCAAAATAAAAATAAATCATTAAACTTCGAATGGCTTATAAATAGCTTAAATTTTGATTTTGGAAGATTGAGAGTGATAATACCAAGCTGAAGTAGATTAAACATTAGTAGATGAACTGTGAAAAATACAAAATGTGATGCATCTTTATAAAGTTAAAATATGCAACAATATTGAATATGCTAGATTAATATAACACAAACACACTTGCGTGCGCGATGTGAATATGCTAGATTAATATAACACAGAAAGGAAATCATACTCTTTATCCGCAATGTGAATGGTCGAAACCAAATCAACCTGCAAAAATCAAATGAACCCACAATCAAACCACCAATAGCCACAAAACAGAACAATCATTTGGGCAAATATTAATTGAGTTTTAGGGTGCAAATATTAATTGAGTTTTATGGTAAAGTTTGCTCCTTATTGGAAAAAACCTGGCAGGTCGCTAACAGCAAATAAGCCTAAAGAGAAGTTCAGACACCAAATTTCCCAACTTTTTGTTCTCACCAGAAGAAAGGGTTTGAGAATAGACCAAGGGAACCTCTTTCTATAACTAACAACTGCAGTCTGCAACTCTCCGCTGCTTCTATCAGAGCCTTTCTTGAACCTCATGAAATCAGCAATCGAATTGTTCCCTAGAAACTGCTGTGGAGAGGAGCCCTCTTCAATGGATCCGTCATAGTTTGATGAAAAGGAAGATACTTTAAGAGAGCCATGAAGAGAAGTTTGTAAAGTAGCTGAATTTAGAGGGTTTGGTGAAGTGGGTATTGATTTAAAATGGGTTTTGAAGGGGATAAGCCTAAGAGAAGTTGAAGCTGGAGGAAATTTATGAAGATGGGTTGTTGTGGAAGTTGAAGGAAATGAAGAAGATGATGAGAGAATTGAGGATGAGGTCGAGACCATGCTTGAGAGAGGGAGAGAGGTGTTGAAGAGGAGGATGTTGAGGAATGAATCTCTGGTTCTGGTTTTTACAGTTATTCAGTTAGCTACGCACGCACACCTTGCAGAAGTGTATCACTAATTCACTGTCATCTTGTCTCGTCTTGTTTGAAATGAAGTTAGTATCATTATTATTACAAAATGGGAAGGCTCAGCTTAGAAGGGTAAATCATCCTCACCGTCTATTATTTTTAGATTTAATTCAAAAATATAACTCACATCAACTATTAAATTTAAAAATAATATATAATAAAAATAAAAAATAAATTTAAAAAACTTAATAAGTATAGTTTCTATATAGTTAGGAGTTTTTTCAAATTTATAATAACTATTTACTTAATATTAAAAAAATAAATTAATATATATATTTAAAATTAGAGAGTTCTTTTTTAGACTTTAACAAGTTGTATTTTAACAAATTGACATGTGGTGATTCTTCTATTTCTCTTATAGCTTTCCTTTTTTTTAATATTATATTCAAAAAAAATTATAAAATAAATAATTACATAACAAAAAAATCAACATATCTATCAATATATAATAAAAATCAATATATACATTTAAATCAGTAAATACTACGTAACAAAAAATTCTCAATTTTTATTTTATATATTGATTTTTGTTATATAATTATATATATATCGATTTTGTCAACATATTAGCCTTTTTGAAAAGAGAGAATCAGATATAAAAATTAGTGATGATTTAATACTTTCGATCAAATTAAGATAATATTAGTTATATTGACTTAATTCAATGCATATATATGCATTCACTTTATTAATATTATAATATATGAATTAAAATATTTTATTTTAATGAATTTATATACTTATCTAAGGAAAAAAACATATTTAATTCATGAAAGAATTATGAATAAAATTATAAAATTTTTATAATAATTTTAAATATTGAATAGTTATATTTTCTTTCCTAGTTTACCAATATTTTGATTTTTATTATTGAAGTATTAATTTTAAAAAATATTTTTTAAAACAAAAAATATATTATTTATTAATTTAAACAAAAATATTGTAATTTATCATACATAACACGAGTATTGTGCTAGTTTAGAAAAATAAAAGGGAACTCCTTCACTTGCCAAAAACAAATTCCCCTAAAGAACATCACTAAAAAAAAACAATGAGGAAATTACACTCCATGTCTTTTCTTGTCATTTTATTTCACATACGCTAGACAAAGGGTTATATTTTCTGGTATACAATAGTCACTTTTTAATTTCACTAATGTCACAATATTTATACCTTTTTTTCTAGTTTCTCTCTCCTCACACCCTCTCTCGTGTAATTTCTCTTTCTCTTTCTCCTTCTCGACTCTCACTTCTCACTTCACTTCCTTTTTTGCCTTTGTCAACAGTGTCATCGTCGCCACCTTCCTCTTTCCTCATCTCTTCTTCTCCCTCCCTCCTCTTTATCCGCCGTCGCGATTTGAAATCGATATCCTCTGTTGCAACGACTAGTTCGTTCTTCACTGTCGTCAACATCTTTAATGCCTTCTCTTTTTTCCACCACTCTTGCTATGTCGATGCCACCGAGTTCCTCATTCTTCTCCTCTCTTCAAATGATAGAGAGAGAGTGATGGAGAGACGACGAAAGCGACGATGACAGTGGTGTATGAGTGGGGTTTGTCGAACCAAGGGTGGTTCACATTTGATTCCTTCTATGTTTTGATTAATGAACAAAACTTGGTAAGATTATCTTTGAGAAAGAAAACAAATTCATGATAATGAAGACAAAGAAAAGTCAAGGAAATATGTTATAAACCTTGAGTAGCTGGCGAAAGTGGCAAGTCGATTGGCGACTAGTGAGGCCATGAGTCAACTAATGAAGTGGTGAGTCAACTAGTGAAGATGGTGAGTCGACCCATAAAGATCATGATTGTCAAATTGATTAGAAATGGCATTCACGCAATGCACAACGGATATGTGAGTTGGGTAGTCGACCTATGGAGTTGATGAGTCGACTAACGAAGAAAAAAGAAGTGATTTTGAGGCTGGTAGTCGACCTGTGAGTTGGGGAGTCGACTTGTGGAAGCTGTCAACATAAAAAAAAATGTATCATAATTGTTTTCCAACGGGTCTCTACACTATTTCGAAGGCTCTATCAACTTGAAGAGTGTATCAAACACTATAAATAGAGCCTTGAATGACAGAAACAAGCAACTAACTCCTTGTTATAACAATTCTACATTTAGTGCTCAAAAATTAGCTTTGTTATGGGTATTTTTGCTTTATTCACATACACCAAAATTCCACTACTTTGTTTCTCACTTGTACACCTTGTAAGGGTTCTGTAAACACTTTGAGTTAGTATCAGGTTTGTTGTTAGCCTATAGAAAACAACATTGTAAGAGTTTTAGAGGTGTGAGCATAAGGAGAAATCAATCTTATGCTGGCCTTAAAGGTGTGAGACGGAATCAACCTTGTATGGGCTGTAGAGGTGTGAACTACAATCAACCTCGTTGTATTTGATGGTGCATGATTATGATTGAATGATGATTCGATGCTCGGTTCATTAGATTAAGTTGTGGATTATTATGTTAATGATTTTGAAGTTTAATTTGAGGTTTTGATTATGATTTGGAGTATGTTTGATGAAGCGAAAGGTTTACAGCGATGATGAGTCGTGTTTCTCGATATTTGAACCCTAAGAATTGATGAAAATGCGTTTGGAGGCTCGAGAAGCGTTGAGGGGAGTGTCTTGCTCAATCAGAGCTAGACACGGCTGTGTCTTGGTCGTATAGGCACGTGACCGTGTCTAGAATGGCTTCGTTGTCTTTAAGTTCCTATCTGTGTCTTACCAGAAACCCTAGACATTACGCCCAAAACGACGTAGCTTCCAATTGAGACCTATATATACTTCTCCAACCCGTCAAAGTCGGCCATCCTTCATTTCCCACACCCCAAACACCTCAAAAGTAGGGCTGAGCATGGGTCGGTTCGGTTCAAAGATTTGGAGATCTCCAAAACTGAACCAATTTTTGGAGATTTGATTTTCTCCAGAACCAAAACTGACCCAAATCTCTGAAATCTTCGAATTTTCATTTCAGTTTGGAGCTTCGGAGATTTGAGGCGGCTCAATTGGCTCAGTTCTGTTTTAGTTCCTGGAGATTTTTTCCCAATAAAATGAAACTTAAATATAGAAATATCCCATTTTTCGTATTTTACACATACAAACACATTACAATAACATAAAATTAAATCCCAAATTCGCATCAAAGACATCATAAATCCTAAATAAATCCAAAATACAATTAAAGATAAATAAACATGACAATATTTCGTTCGTCTTTAAGGTTCCCATTCTAAATTGAGTTGGCCAGCTAAAGTTGGGAGAATATCTGGATCATTCGTCACCTCTGCAAAGATATAAACAAACCATATTAATTGTCAATTAGATTCCAATAATACGTATAAATAAAAAATAATCTGACCATAACAAAAAAAACATGAGTCACAATCATCAAGTTCTTGAACAGTTTCTTCAATTTTAATAGATTTGTTTGAACTTCTCAACCATTCTTGCAAACATATAATAACTTCAATTGTAATAGGAGTTAGAGAACTCCTAAATTTATCTAAAGTTATTCCCCAGTGCTAAAAGTAGACTCAAAAGCTACTGTTGAAGCTTGAATAGCAAAAACATCCCTTGCTACCTTAGCCAAAATAGGAAACTAACCTCATTTACCTTCCACCAATTTAGCAGATCAAACTCAACTTGGTACTTTTCAAGACGTTCATCCAATTATTTATCTAACTCTCCTAAAATTACATCTTCTTGATTTTTCTCCTCTTCAATAAAAAAATCATCAACATAGCCTTTCTTAGCTTTAATTGAAGCATTATTCTTCTTCAAAAAAAAAGGAAGAGGGCATAACTTCTTTTGAACGTTCTCCATCAATAACCCTGTATTCTTCTATCATCTCAGTCAATGCACCAATAATCTTTTTAATCAAGTCTCCTGTCGTGTTTTTTCCATAATGATTATAGTACTTTACCTTGAGATATTTGATCTTATAACTGGGATCTAGTACAACAGCTACAAAAGCATTATATTTGTTAATCAATAGAAACCCAATATTTGTCAAAAAATTTCCTCATTTCTCTACCCATGTGAGCCACAGTGAGATCATCATCATTTTCACAAAGCTCTATATCTTTCAAATTTTTCATCATCTCAGAAAATTACACAGGTGAAGTAGGATAGGATGAGCCAGAGAAATTACAAGTTACTTCATAAAATGTTTGCAAAAATTGAGTCAAAATTTTTGCATTACTCGAATCCTTTTTAGTTGGCAAGTCTGACCCAATTTCATTTGAAAAATTTTTATCTTTATGCTCAAACCTATCAAATGCCTTTTGATATGATATAGTAGTTTCTAGCATTAAATAGGTTAAATTCCACATAGTAGGACGATCTAATTGAATAGAAGATTGGTATGTAAGATTTGCTTCCTCAACACATTGCTTAAGCATATCAATCTTTTAGGACTACTCCTAACATATTTAACAGCACTTCTAATTCTTTTTATTGCATCATCAGCAATTGCAATGCCATCTCTAACAATTAACTGAAGAATATGCTCACAACATCTCATATGAGAATGCATTCCACCCAAACATAAAACATTTTTCTTCACAAGTCTCTTTCTTAATCTCTCAATTGCAACATCGTTATTGGATGCATTGTCAACAGTAAGCCACATTAGTTTTTTCAACCCCCATTCATTCATGCAAAACTCAATAGCATTTCTAATATTTATCCCTGTGTGACTTTTGATAATACAAAAATTAAGAATCTTTTTATGCATATTCCAGTCAAAATGAGCAATCAAACATCTATAAGACAAATGTTGAATACTTGTCCAAGTATTAGTTGTTAATGGAACTCTCTGACTGCAGGATGAAATATAATCAAATAATTTCTTCTTCTCTTTCATAAATAGAGAAAACAATCTCTCACAATAGTGAACCTAGATAGAATTTGAAATTTATGCACACTAGCTTCACAAAACTCTCTAAACCAATCCCTCTCAAAAAAACCTAAAAGGTAATTTATCCTTCATGATCATCATCACTAATGCATTCCTAACCAAATGTTGATCAAAATGCCAACAAGTCAAATTATTATCTTCAGAACCAGCACTCTTACTGAAATTCAAAGTAGTCTGCAACTTATCTTTAGTTTTGTCATTGTGTGCCTCAACTAATTCTTTTTTTCCTAGAAATTTTTTACAAGTTTCTCTCAAATGTTTCCTTAAAGATGAAGTGTCAGCCTCACTTTTTGTTATATAATATTTTTCACACCAAACATAAGCTACCTTACCAATTTCTTTTCCATCTGAATCCAACAAAATCTCAAAATGATCTCAAACTCCATACCTATGTTTTTTAGTTTTAGGTGCAGAAATACCTTCACTTCCCGCTGCATCACAAATTGAAGACTCAGCCGTGATAGGAAGATCTGAAGAATTGGCCACGCTTGGAGTTTTTCGCTTGTTAGATTGATTCATCCTAAGATTACATAAAAAAAATATCAATTAGTTGTAAAAAATTTAATAATGGACAAATTTAGTAAGTTTAAATAGGAAAAAAAACAATGAAATCAACTACACAGCAAGAAGACCTTATCATTTGACAACATTTAATCAATCACTGACAATTATAAATCACAGCAAGAAGACCTTATTAAACAAAGAACAAATCACCTGAAATCATTCAATGTTTTCACTCCTCTGCTGACTTGAAGATGCTATCAGTCAATGCTTTCACTCCTCTGATGCAACAAAAGAAAAAAAAAATAGTCACTGAAAACATTAAGTCACAACACATTGATTGAAAAAATAAACCATAATAAAAATGAGATGAAATATACTAAACATATTTAAAATAAGTGAGATGAAAAATCAGAAAAGTAAGTGTCAATTTTGCCGAAGGCTGAGTACTGGAGATGGCTGAGGTAGCAAGAACAGACAAGTGAGTGTTGGCATCAGAGTCGCATCAGAGTGTCGTCCGAGAGAGTGATAGCAAGGACTGGACATGGGTGAGTGAGGCACAAGACAGATACCGAGTAAGGCGCGAGTGAAAGAGAACTGACGAGAAGAGAGAGGTTGAGTGAGTGTCAACTGCCCAGTGAGAGAGAGAGAGAGAGAGAAAGAGAGAGATAGCCAACGAGACGAAAAGATAGAGGTTGAGTGAGGCGTTGACCGCTGAGTCGTCGGATTGACCAGAAGAGAGGCTGAGTGAGGCACGATAGTGAGCGACATTGTAAGATTCAGATATGGTCCCAATATTTGCAATGGAATGGCAATCCAAGAAGGGGTGAATTAATTTTTTAGCAAGTTAAAAACTTTGTTGAAAATATTTTGCAAATCAAAACAAATATCAAAGTTATTTTTTTAATCAATATCAAAGTTAAATACGAAAGCTCTAAAGATCCAATCCACACACTCAACAATTAAATCAAATGCAAATGTAAATCAAATAAAGAGAGAAAGGGAGATAGAAATCAAAGCCCAATATTTTAGTGGTTATGTCCTCTTGACCTGCGTCTACTCTAGAACTACTAGAGAATTTCAATCCACTAACTTTCTCAATTTTGGGTGGAGGAAAACCGTTTACACCACTTGTTTTTGCGGGATCAACAAGCAAACCGTTACACCTTGTTTTTGCGAGCTCAACAAGAAAACCGTTACACCTTGTTTTTGCGGCTCAACAAGAAAACCGAAGCCACTTGTTTTTAGGACAAAAAAAATCAAACCAAGCTTCTAATTTTTGCGGGCTTAACTAGCAAACGTTCTCACTAGGTTTCTAAGGCTCACTAGCAACCACTCTTGTTTTTCTAAGGCTCAACAAGAAAATCTAACTATCCTCAATAAAATACTTTGATTGTTACAGAATCAACCCAATATATAGCAATATCAAGCTCGCACCAATCCAACAAATAGATTGCAAGTAAATAGCTCAAATGGGTTAGAAAGATAAATAGCAAGTCTTAGCAAATGTCTCTCTTGCTTCTCTTCTGATATAGGACGTCTATTTATAGTCATTCTTAAGAAAATAGTCATTAGAAGCTTCAACATTCTGTTTTAATTGACATCATTGGCACTAATGTGTGTTCTTCCTTGTTAACAGGTGTTCTTCTGTATGCCACCAGATATCAACGTGTGTTGTTGGCCATCAGAGTGCTTTGTTAAAGTTCCAGTGCTTCTGGTTGAAAAAAGCCCTTCATTAGTGTTCCTTGATGACTATTAACACGCCTTGATCATCACTTCAACATGCCTTGATAATGATCAGCACGCCTTGCACATAATTCCAGAATATGCACTTTCACCCAGATGGTCATCAACGTGCCTTGTTCATTCATTAAAGTGCGTTGTCGATCATAATCAAGATTGCACCTTTGATTTCCATGCCATCATATTAAAGAATATTCAAATTCAAATCCTGAAGAGAGAGAGAGATTTTGTCTTCATCTGAACCTCGTCAAAGCGCGTTCTCAGTGACTAAAGTACGTTGTTGAATGCCTTTTAAAAGTGATGCTTTTACTCATCAACATTCTTTGCTTGTGGATCAACGTTTCCCTCATCAGCATGAACCTCGACAACGTGCGTTAATCAACACCTAATGCCACTGCATCTGATTGTCATTCATTCAGCATCATTCAAAGTCCATTGGTTCCACCTCAACACACCTTAATGTCATTTTCTTCATGATTAACTTGCTCTAAATGTTATTAAAGTGCCTTAATGACGAATATCGCAAGTCTACAACTTTGCACCTTTTTCATGAATGTTTTGCAATCATCATCATCAAAACTAAACTCAACAATCTCCCCATTTTTTACAATGATAAAATATACATGAATTTGAACATCTAATCAACAACAACAAACAATTTGATCAAGGATTTCACTCATTGTCACTTGGTTAGTTCAACACAATAATAACTATGATGTTCAAAATAAAGATGATACCAATAGCAAAAAAAAAATAACATGCAAATTCATGTAACACTTCTCCTTTTTGTATCATCAAAAAGGATATGCAAAATCAACAATCTCCCAAAATCAATCAAAGGAATCAATTCAAGATAATTATAGCTCCCCCTAAGCAAATGCATTTTTCAAAGAAATGATTTAGGAATTAAAACTCTTCCTTTTTGTTTCAAAATATGCACAATAATAAAAATAATAAAAAAATGTATCTCCCTCTTTGAAAAATACAAATTAATGTATGTAATCAACTCAAATATTCAAGAAATCACAACTAATAATCAACATGCATATTAACCAATTAAAAATGAATTTGATTTAGGGAAAGGGTACCACATTTGCATGGTCTGTTAAGCACATTCCTCCAACTTCATCATCATCACTAGAGCTGGAATTATCATCAAGGGATCTTCTTTTCCTCCTTTTGCTATGATTTTTCAAATAAGGGCAATCCAGTCTAGCATGACCTGGTTTATGACATTCATAGCAAATAAGCTTGATTTTCTTCTTGTTTGCCTCCTTTGCACCTCTTTCTCTACTGAGGAACTTACAAAATCTCTTGGTGAGGTATTCCACATCCTCAAACTAATCATCTTCATCATCATCATCATTCTCACTTGAGCTTTAATGCATTTGAAGCTTTCAATGCAATGCCCAAATCTACCCTCTTCTTCTTCTTGCCTTCATTTTTTTCATCTTCTTTCATACTCATTTCATGAGTAAGTAAATAACCAATTAAATCCTCCAAAGGCAAAGAATTTAGATCATTGGCTTCTAAAATTGCATCTTTCTTGAAAGCCCACATTTTTTGCAAAGCTCTTAAAATTTTTCTTACAATCTCAGAATTTGTGTATGATTTGCCAAGAGATTTGAGGCCATTGAGGATGTCATTGAATCTATCAAATATTTCTTGAATATATTCATCCCCATTCATCTTGAATAGCTCATATTTATAGACAAGAAGATAAATTTTGTTCTCCTTGACTTGGCTTGTTCCTTCATAAGCAACCTCTAAGGTTTGCCAAATTTCTTGAGCACTTGAGCATTGTTGAACCTTGTTGAACTAAGATTTGCTCAATGAGTAGTAGAGAATGTGCATAGTTTTGTGGTTGTAGGAGATGCATTTTTTGTCATTTTCATTCCACTCCTCTTTTGGCTTTTTCACTTATCTTTTATCTACAAGCTTAGTTGGAACATATGGACCTTCCTCAATAACATCCCAATGTCTATGTTTTCTGATTGTAGGAAGACTCTCATCTTTGTTTTCATATAGATATAATCATTCCTGATTGTAGGAAGATCCCCAAATATTTGGTCCCAATATTTGCAATGGAATGGCAATTAAAGAGGGGGGTGAATTGAATTTTTAGCAAGTTAAAAACTTCGTTGAAAATCTTTTGCAAATCAAAACAAATACCAAAGTTCTTCTGAAATCAATGTCAAAGTTAAATGCAGAAGCTCTAAAGATTCAATCCACTCACTCAACAATTAAATCAAATGCAAATGTAAATCAAATAAAGAGAAAAGGGAGAGAGAAATCAAAGCCCAATATTTATAGTGGTTAAGTTCTCTTGACCTACGTCCACTTTTCTAGATCAAGTAAAGAATTTCAATCCACTAACTTCCTGACTTCTGGGTGGAGAAAAACCATTTACACCACTTGTTTTTATGGGATCAACAAGCAAACCATTACACCTTATTTTTGCGGGCTCAACAAGAAAACCGTTACATCTTGTTTTTGCGGGCTCAACAAGAAATCTGAAGCCACTTGTTTTCAGGTCAAAACAAGCAAACCAAACCTCTAGTTTTTGTGTGCTTAACTACCAAAGCGTTCCCACTAGTTTTCTAAGACTCAACAAGGAAACCTAAGTACCCTCAATCAAATACTTTGATTGTTAGAGAATAAAACATTTTGTTTTAATTGACATTATTACACTAACGTGTGTTCTTCCTTGTTAATGTGCGTTCTTCAGTATGCCACCAAATATCAACATGTGTTGTTGGTCATCAGCATGCTTTGTTAAAGTTCCAGTGCTTCTGGTTGAAAAAGCCCTTCATTAGCGTGTTGATGACTATTAACGCGCCTTGATCATCACTTCAATGTGCCTTGATAATGATCAGAGCGCCTTGCACATAATTCCATAATATGCACTTTCACCCAGATGGTCATCAACATGCCTTGTTCATTCATTAAAGTGCGTTGTCGATCATAATCGAGATTACACCTTTGATTTCCATATCATCATACCAGAGAATATTCAAATTTAAATCCTGAGAAGCGTATTGCTTTTGTCATCATCTGAACCTCATCAACACACGTTCTCAGTGACTAACGTGCGTTGTTGAATGCCTTTTAAAAGTGACGCTTTTACTCATCAACGTTCCTTGCTTGTAGATCAACATTTCCCTCATCAGCATGAACATCGACAACGTGCGTTGATAGTCTTCAAATCAACACCTGATGCCACTGCATCTGATTGTCATTCATTCAACGTCATTCAACGTCCCTTGGTTCTACCTCAGCGTGCCTTAATGTCATTTTCTTTATGATCAACGTGCGCTAAATGTTACTAAGGTGCCTTAATGACAAATATTAGCAAGTCTGCAACTTTGCACCTTTTTCACGAATGTTTTGCAATCATCATCATCAACACTGAACTCAACAGCGGTGATAGAGAAGAGAGAGAGCAAATCTAGGGTTTACGAAATAGGAATTGTGCCTGAGTTGATTTTGGGAAAGTAATGGCCTATTTTTTCTGTTTTGCACTGAAAGAAGCCAAGAATTTCATACGACATGTTGTTACCCTGTATTCTAATTGGAAAAATTGGAGAAAATGAGTTATATTTTGTGTACATTCAATCAGAATTTATTTTTATTTTATATAATAAGATATATATTATTAATGGAAGGGTAAAAATTAAAAGTATATGACAAGATTTTTAATAAAAATATGCTTCCTTTATAGAAAAATTCCAATGTGTGATATGTTTATTTGTTGAAAGAATAATTGTTTAAATAGAATACAGAATTTAGGAGATTTAATAATAATTAATGGATATATAATTTATATACTTACAAAAAAAACATATAATTTGCAAATGAAAAGTTTATTTTAAATTAAGAGTGAAAACATAAAATGTAAATGAAAAGTTAAAAGAAAAACAAAACTATTATAAATGACAATGACAATTGTACACCTTTGTACACCTATAGTGAATATAGTTAATTGACTAATATTTAAGACACAATAGCATTATATATTGAATATAGTCAACTGACTAATGTTGAACAAACAATAGCACCTTTGAACACTTTAACTAATGTTGATTGACTATAGCATTATATAGTGAATATAGTTAATTGACTAATGTTGAAGAATAGTATTTGGCCATTTAGTGTATATGTTACTTAATGTTAATCACATTTAGTGTGTACGCCTATGAACACGTTTGAACTGCTATGAACACCTTTGTACACCTTTAAACTCCTATGAACGTCTTTGTACACCTCTGAACACTTTTGAACAGCTTTGTACACCTACGAACACCTTTGTACACCTATGAACACCTTTGAACTCCTGTGAACATATTTGTACACCTACGAACAATTTTGTACACCTACGAACACTTTTGAACTCCTATGAACACCTTTGTACACCATTAAATACC